>BQNB010015883.1:41346-72509 GCA_026074375.1 Tanacetum coccineum
TACATATAATAAGTCGAATTTTCAAGTTGGATACATACAATAACAAAAAAAAAAGATGGCTACATACAATAACAAAAAATGACAAGTTGGATACATTTTCAAGTCATTAGCCCTTTTCATATTAGATCTTTAAAACATCTCATAGGCAAATGATTGTGTTTAGCTTAATTATAAAGTGATCTGAGTGTTTATTGAGAAATTTGTTATTTTGTGTTGTGATATTGATGAATATGCTTTATAATAGAACTCTTTTATAAAATACTATCATATATAATCAATGTTTATAGTGCAATTTAATTTAATTTTTCGATGCTAAGAATGATTATTATGTCGAACCCATTTGAAGGTATTAACTTTACAAATTCAAAACTAAAACAACGACAAGCTAAACATAATTTAGAAAATAAATAAATTTAGTTAATCGTATCTTCCATATTGTGTGTTCAAGCCAAACTATAAACTCTTAAATTTAATCACTAGGCACATGATAAAATGAATGCATAAAATCATTTTATTTGATAGTAATTAATCTTAATTATAGTTGCTTCTACTTTATAAATGATGATTAACAGATGTCTTAATTAAAATGTGGGAAATGACATGAGGATTAGAGTATGACGTTCTTATTTAGGTGCCCACACCAAATAATAATTTGTGTAGAGATAAAAAGATGATGAAAAAAAGAAACAATAAAGTTGATAATTATTAGAGGTCGACGCCAGGTGACGAATACCACCTACATTACGGGTCCAAATCGATCTTTACTTTTAATTATCATGATCAGAGAAAGTGCAAAGTGTACATTTAGGGGTGGCAAGGAAAGGTCGGAAGCAGTCTCACGATTAACCCGGTGAGACCATGCATATGTAATTCAAAAAAGGCTCAACCTAAACAGTGAAAGCTTCATTCGTTTACCCTTGATATGCTACATTGAGTTCAAGGCCGTCTTTGGGGGTGTGAGAAATGGACGCCCGCCCAAGACCCCAAATTTTGGCACGTAACAAAATATATACATGTGTACACATATTTTTCTTGAAGAAAAAAGTATTTAGATGGGAAAATATCTTAAATAAGTAATATATTGAACATTTAGATAACTAATTGCATTATATTTTATAAACGGTGACACTTTATATATTATATTCCTTGTAGAAATACTTTATAATATTATGTAATTTCGTACAGGGCCGTCAAAAATTTCAAAAATCCAAAAAGAGTCTTGATAGAGTTCAAGTTCGACTAAACATGCACTACATGAAAACGCTAATCAAAGACAGCGCAAAGTGTGTCACAAGACTTTTTTTTTGGTAAATTGTGAATTATATTATGAATAATCACGAGTTTAGAATGGACATGCCCATTAAACTCGTAACAGATAAACACAAACACAATACATGCTTAAAATTCATTCTAATCACAAGATTTACATAACTTGCATGGTCACTTTTGTCACTGCAGATAGTACCAACTAAATCATTAATATGTAGGCCTACATTTAGAAATTCATCATTTTTGAAATAGATTGATGATCATAGTAAAACACTACAACAAAAAGTTCATTTGGGGTCGGCTTTTATTTTGGGTCGACAATGTCGACCCAAAACTCGGCATGGGACCCACTTTTTTTCAACCAAATGGGGCTAGTCAACAAATCCGTTTTGGGTCGAAATTTAGGGTCGACAATGTCGACCCTAAGTTATAAAAATGATGTAACTTTATTAAAGTTTAGGGTCGACAATGTCGACCCAAAAACTATAATAAGATGTCGACCCAAAATTCGCGCCAAAATTTTTCACCATTCCAGCACTTACGAAAAAAAATAATTATAATTAAAAAATAGTTTGGGTCGACAATGTCGCCCAAAATAAAAAAATGTTTAAAAAATGTATTAAACATTTATTAAAAAATACAATTAAAAATTATATCATAAATATTAATACAATTAAAAAATTATATACAAATATATAAAAATTTTTGTACATATATAAAATGCATTTAAAAATTATATATAATTAAAATACACGGAATAATTCCTAATCGATTAAAAAATTTATCATTTATTAGTTTGCTAATTTGATAAATTTACTTCGAACTAAATGTAGTTTAACCACAATAAATAATCAAAATACACGAAATGATTCCTAATCGATTAATGTTTATTATTATAATATCAAATTACATTAGAAATCGATAAACACTCAAACATTAAAGCATACTAAGTTTTCCCATCTCAAACATTAAAGCATATTAAGTTTTTCTACATTCCAAATGCTAAAATGATTTATCTTAATGAAAAACTACTCCATATTAAGGTTTCTCATCCCTTGACTAAGGTCTCGTGAAGTATTCCAGATGACTCAAGTGTGTGTGTTCTCGGGGATGCCTTCCATCTATAGTCTGTCCCTCTAGTACACTTTTCACGAGATACTTAGTGTCTTTTATCCTTTAAGCCAAGAACTTACATTTTGAGCTCTTGCATCCGAGATTGACCTCGCATGCACGTATCAGACGGAGACTATGACTTCGGTCGTGAAGAAGTTCCCGGAGAATGACTTGGTCGTGAAGAAGTTCCCGGAGAATGACTTGGACGTGTTGAGGTCAGGAGAGCATCCCATCCTCTTAAAGTTAGCCCACATCCTCTCTCTGTAGTTCCTGGCTGTTACGTAGTAAGGAAATCATAAGAAAAGTCATTTTGACAAGCTAACTATTTTATATTACATAATTAGTTATGCTTTGATAGTTCACCTTTGAATTAGGACATGCGTAGTATCGTTGACCATAGCTGTGATCTCTGCATGATGTTCGTAACACCACATTTCCGTTTTTACACTTGCACAACCAAGTTTGATTAGATCGCTCCATCTGGTGAAACAGTTTGTATCGAGGTGGTGGTGAATGTGGTGGTGGTTGTGAGGATAAGAGTGTGTGTGTGCTTGGGAGGATAAGATACTATCTGTTTTTATGGTAAAGAAGAATGCTTGGCGGGAGTATTTGGAGGGAGTTTTTGGCGGGAATTTTTGGCGGGTGATACGTTGAACCTCTAATATAGAACCTTAACTCATACATTGAAGCTCTAATATGAAACCCTAACTCATACGTTGAAAAACTCAAATATAGAACTGTAATTTGAAAACCCTAACTCTACATTGAACCTTAATATAGAACTTTAATATGAAACCCTAAAACTCATACATTGACCTCTAATATAGAACCTTTAATATGAAACCCTAACTCATACATTGAACCTCTAATATGAAACCCTAACTCATACGTTGAACCTCTAATATAGGAACCCTCAACTCATTACGTTGAACCTATATATAGAACCTCCCTCATCTCGTTGGAAATCTAATTTAGAACCTCACTATACGTTGAACCTTTAATATATGTCCCTGACTCATACGTTGAAACTCTTAATATGAAACCGTACTCATACATTGGAACATCCTAATAGTAAAATTTTAATATGAACCCCTAACTCATAAATTGAAAATCCTCTAATATAGACCTGTAATATGAAACCCTAATCATACATTGAACTTCTAATATTGAACCTTAACTCATACATTGAGTTAATATGAAACCCTAACTCATACGTTGAACCTTAATTATAGAACCTGTAATATGAAACCTAACTCAATACGATTGATCTCTATATAGAACCTTTAATATGAAACCCTAACTCATACATTGAACCTCTAATATGAAACCCTAACTCATACGTTGAACCTCTAATATAGAACCCCCACTCATACGTTGAACCTCTAATATAGAACCCCCACTCATACGTTGAACCTCTAATATAGAACATCACTCATACGTTGAACTCTATATTAGTTTCCATGCTACTCATATCGTTGAACTCTAATTTGAAACCGTAACTCATACATTGAACATCCTAATATAGAACTTTTAATATGAAACCCTAACTTCATACATTGATCGCTATATAGACTGTAATATGAAACCTAAACTCATACATTGAACCTCTAATATAGAACCTTTAAGGGTCTTATGTATATGAATGTACTATGATGGTTAGAGCGTCATTCATATATTGACTCTCGTAACAACGAATAAGTTATTAACGCTCGCACAAGAATCTATGTGGCTAACTGTTGGAGATACTACACAACTCCAGAATCACTCCCCAATACTCGCTAATCGCACTGCTATCCCACTCCCTCACTATACCCCCGTTTTCGAAACCTCCTTTAATATGATATATACCCCTATATCCTCTTAAATTGACATCCTAATATTGAAACCCTAAAACTCATACGTTGGGGGGAAAAACCTCTAATATACAACCCTCACTCATACGTTGAACCTCTAATATAGTTACCTCACTCATACGTTGAACCTCTAATATAGAACCTTTAATATGAAACCCTAACTCATACATTGAACATCTAATATGAAACCCTAACTCATACGTTGAACCTCTAATATAGAACCCTCACTCATACGTTGAACCTCTAATATAGTTACCTGACTCATACATTGAACCTATAATATAGAACCCTAACTATTTTGAATGATTTTTAATTTATTATTCTTTTTAATATTAATTTTAATTATTAATAATATAGAACCCTAAATGTTTTAATTATATACGAAACGGGGAACCGGACCGACCCGGCCGAAACGAACCAATTTATATTTTTTTTTAAAAGTTATATATTTTATAAAAAAGTTTTATATATTTTATAAAAAATCATTTTATACAATAATTGTATACGAAACGAGGAACCGGACCGACCCGGCCGAAACGAACCAATTTATATTTTTTATAAAAAGTTATATATTTTATAAAAAAGTTATTATATATTTTATAAAAAAGTTATATAAATAACAAAAAAAACAAGTTATTTTTTTTATTTTTGATGATTCCCCGGCGACATGTCGCCGGGGATAAGTAATTATAAAAAATCATTTCGAATTATAATTAATATACGAACCGAGGAACCGGACCGACCCGGCCGAAACGAACCAATTTATATTTTTTATAAAAAGTTATATATTTTATAAAAAAGTTATTATATATTTTATAAAAAATCATTTTATATAATAATTATATACGAAACGAGGAACCGGACCGACCCGGCCGAAACGAACCAATTTATATTTTTTATAAAAAGTTATATATTTTATAAAAATATTATTATATATTTTATAAAAAAGTTATATAAATAACAAAAAAAACAAGTTATTTTTTTTATTTTTGATGATTCCCCGGCGACATGTCGCCGGGGATAAGTAATTATAAAAAATCATTTCGAATTATAATTAATATACGAACCGAGGAACCGGACCGACCCGGCCGAAACGAACCAATTTATATTTTTTATAAAAAGTTATATATTTTATAAAAAAGTTATTATATATTTTATAAAAAATCATTTTATATAATAATTATATACGAAACGAGGAACCGGACCGACCCGGCCGAAACGAACCAATTTATATTTTTTATAAAAAGTTATATATTTTATAAAAAATCATTTTAGATAATAATTATATACGAAACGAGGAACCGGACCGACCCGGCCGAAACGAACCAATTTATATTTTTTATAAAAAGTTATATATTTTATAAAAAAGTTATTATATATTTTATAAAAAATCATTTTATATAATAATTATATACGAAACGAGGAACCGGACCGACCCGGCCGAAACGAACCAATTTATATTTTTTATAAAAAGTTATATATTTTATAAAAAATCATTTTAGATAATAATTATATACGAAACGAGGAACCGGACCGACCCGGCCGAAACGAACCAATTTATATTTTTTATAAAAAGTTATATATTTTATAAAAAAGTTATTATATATTTTATAAAAAATCATTTTATATAATAATTATATACGAAACGAGGAACCGGACCGACCCGGCCGAAACGAACCAATTTATATTTTTTATAAAAAGTTATATGTTTTATAAAAAAGTTATTATATATTTTATAAAAAAGTTAATAAAATATACTAAAAAAAGTTATTTATTATTTAGTTAAAAAGGTAATTAAATATACTAATAAAAGTAAGTTATTTAATTTTAAGTTTTCCCCGGCGACATGTCGCCGGGGATAATAACCCACCAAAATTTTCGTTACCCCGCCAAATACGCTAAACGACAAAAATAAATGTTTCCCCAGCGACATGTCGCTGGGGATTGTCGCCGGGGAAAACAATTATTGATAAAGTAGATCTGTTGCATCTTTACAGTATAACAAAAACGAAAAAAATTTACATCTTCTTCTTGGCGATTTTTGCAGCGCCCCACCTCCACAAAATCTACCATCACAAACAATTCGAGCACCACCACCACCTCCATCACCACCACCACCTCCTTCACCACCCCCACCGGCGGTTACACGAGCACACGAGCACCTCCTCCTCCTCTAAACCATAATTCTTTTCTTTACCCTCTAAATGATAATTCTATATCTTCTTTTTCTAACCCTCTAATTATTGGTGGTGCGTGATAAGTTTTGTTTTTGGTTCGACGTCACAGGTGGTTTGGTTGTATATATTTTTTTAATTTTGTTAATTATAATATGATTTGGTTAAACAAGATTATTATCTTTGTAAGAAGTTGTTAATTATAAAATTTTGTTAAGTAAATTTTTTTTTTTTGGTTTTGGCAGTTTGTACCCGACGGCAGCCAAGAAGGTGAACGAGCCGAGATCGAGCCGAGTTGACAGCCGAGCGACAACGAGCCGAATCCACATCCAAGGTATGTTATAATTTTTTTTTCTCATTTTGGTATCCCGGGTGACATGTCGCCGGGGAATGTGTCGCCGGGGAATGTTTATTGTTTAAATATTGTTAGTTTATAGTTATTATTAGTTGAATTGGGTTGAAATTATGTATGTTTCGTGTTTATACGGATATAGTGGTTATTATTGTTGTTGGAAGTGAAATATTAGATATAAGCCGTTTGGTTAATGAAAGTTTGATAATTATAATAAGTTGTTAATGATAAAACTTTGTTGATATAAGCCGTTTGTTTACTCCGGGGTGGTTATTAATACAATAAGCTCATATATGCCGAAATAAGTTGAAATAAGCTGCTTTTAAACAGCTTATCAGAATAAGCTGTTTAAGAACAGCTTATTTTAAAAGTTGTTTAAAAACAGCTTATTTGATTTAAATGTATGTTTTTATATGATATAAATGGATATGCGTTTGGTATTTGTTTTATTGAACCCTTTAGGAATGTTTTAGGATTTTAGTGATTAATTTCGGAAAATCCCCGTCTGAAATTAATCATCCTATAGAAAACCCGTCCGAAATTAATTTATTAGAAATTAATTTCGGAAAGTCCCCAGTTTGGGACTGTTTTTTGAATGTTTTGTCTCATTTAGGATATGAATGCGTATAATTGGTTTACTATTTGAGATGATTTCGACAGTGTTTCTTCTTTACTCCTACGAATATGTCTTGAGTTGTAACTTGCAAAAGACACTTATATATTTCAATGAATGAATGAAATTGTTGTGGATTGTTTAGCATTCATATATGAGATGAATCATTCAAAGAGTGGGTTAAATTGCCTTCCAAGTTTGCGACTAGGATAAACAAAACATCTCGATTCACGTTTTGAATGTGTTTAATTAAGTTGCATATAATAACTAAATGTATCGTATAAAACCAGTTATGGTATTCGATGATAAGACATGACACTTTTACAGCGTCAGGAACCATTATTTTAATCGGTCTTAAAAATTCGTGCGATCATTTGCAAGCCGTTAGTGAAATAGTGCCTGGGAAAATAAAATGGGAGTCCATAGCAAGTCTTGTCGAAATATATTATGGGTACACATCAAACACCCTTTCATACCAAATTATGAGACAATGATAGGACCCACGTTATAAAAATGGGTGGAACACGGATATATCCAAATAGTAAGAGAAGTAAAGTTAACACAATACAATGAAAAAAACGCTCTGGGAACCCTGGCTCCACCTACGCCACCGCCAGAAATAGATAACAACAAGACAACCTCCTGATGCGTGACTTGCATTGGTGAGGGGGGTTAGGTCAGCGTCACTTAATGATCTTAGCTATATCACTCCCGAATAATGAACACAATGACCTAACTCAAGGAGATATTAGAGATACAAGTAACGAACCGACTCAAGCTACACGACGAGTTTTGAAGAGTTTTATAATACCAGTTGCCAACGAGGAGCTGTACCCTGGTTGTGACTATGTGACTGCGATTAGACTTTAAGGCAAAGTTTTACTTAATTTAAGGCTAAAGGTAGATTGACTAATTCTATATTCAATGAAATGTTAGAGTTTTTCCAAAAAGTATTTCCCATCATTAAAGGATTCAAGCTTTCACCGTCATACTATGCAGTAAAGAAGACATTTAAAACGATCGGGTTAGGGTACAGAGTCGAATACATGCTTGTGAACGACCTGATTGCTTGCTTTTTTCGTGAACAATAACAAAGATTAAGATTTCAGTCCGGTGTGTAATACGAGTAGAATGGAAAGACAGTAACATACGTCAGTGAAGAAAAGTTCCTAAGAAGTGTTGTGCTACTTTTCGATCATTGTACCTAGACTACAACGATTTTTACAAATCTATCACGGCTAAAAATAAACCAAGCAAAGGATATGATTATGGCATGTTTACTGGAAAGTGTACGTAGCCCGGTAAGATTGCAACACACGGTTGATGTGGAGCATGGAAAAAACTTTGACACCAAGTATCCAGATTTTGCAAAAGAACCAAGAAATGTTCGACTAGGGTTGGCTGCTGATGGTTTCAATCCGTTTGGCAACCTTAGTCAGGCCTACAGCATGTGGCCGGTGATATTGACAACATACAATCTGCCTCCGTGGTTATGTATGAAAGAGAGTTCTTTTATGCTGACGTTGTTAATTCCTGGCCCTAAATCCCAGGCAAGGACATTGATGTTTACTTGAGGCCTTTGATTGAGGACCTGAAGGTTTTATGGGACCGAAAAGGTGTCGAGACTATAGACGTTTGCTTCAAGCTAGAAGTTTAATATGAGAGCAATGGTTTTATGGACCATCAATGATTTCCAGCACGAAGTAGTTGTCTGGGTGGAGTGGCAAGGTTACAAGCATGCCCTACATGTAATGAAGACACTCCCATCTGTTCTGTTGTGTTAAGCAAAACAGCTTATGTTGTGCCAACAGAAAGAATCTAAAAGAAGCCCCATAATGGAGGCGTTCACAATGAATTCAATGGCCAAACCGTAAAACACAGATCCTCCTAAAGAATTTGGTTGGGATGTAATTCCTTGCTCAACTTGATAGATTGCCAACGCGTGTCGAAGGGATAAACATCCGAAGACATGGGGAAGTGAAGATAAAACGCAATGTTCATGGTGAACTTAACTGGACTAGAACGGTCTATTATTACGAGCTAGAGTATTGGACTGTTTCTTTTACTACGACACAATTTAGGACATCATGCATATCGAAACAAAATGTTTGGAGGCCATCTTGAACACTTTGTTAATGAATGATAAATCTAAAGACACCGCCAAGGCAAGACAAGACTTGCAAATGTTGGGCATTCGAAGTGGCTTGTGGCTTGGCCAAACCAAAAACGGGAAGTGCTTGAAGCCTCAGGCTGCGTATTCTTTCACACCAGAGAACCGAAAAAAGTTTTGTCAGTATATCAAAGAGTAAACATCCCAGATGTGGTTTTTCGGATCATTGCTTCAAGCACAAAGTGACCGATAATGATACCAATATAACGGGCCTGAAGTCTCATGACTGTCATATAATGATGCAACTTTACTTCCTTACTGGACTCAAATTAACTTGCCCATAAGATTGCAAAACCAATAATCGATCTATGTTCTTGTTTAAGCAAATCTGCTCTTCAACTATTGATGGAGGATAGACATGTTGAAATCTCAGATCAAGGTGTCGTAGTCTGTGTGAGCTTGAGCTCATATGTCCTCCTGCTCCATCTTTGACATATGGTTCACTTGAAGTTGTGGCGGGCATTTACCCCCCGGTGGATGTATCCATATTGAAATATACAAGAAGAAGCTAAAAGGTTATGTACGAAATAAAGCTAAGCCGAAGGTTCGATTGCGGAGGGTTATGTTGCAGAAGAAGCATTGACTTTCAGTTCTCATTATTTTCGAGATGTTACCACGAAATTTAATCGTCCTGACCATAATGTGGACCCCCTCCCCCAACGTGTCGGTTTTAGGTGTTTCGATTGGTATGTAAACCGATTGGTTTACGGTCCGTATTATTCGGTTTTGAGCCCAAGATTTGAAAAAGTGGAAATGTTATGTACTACACAATACAGTCCAAGATCAGACACGTAACGGTCCTAGATCAAGAGTACGCGTTATTTTATTTGAAACTTCCTTTCTAACTTATATCTTTTCGACGACTTATTCTAATACCATGAACGTTATAATAACAGATTATTTCATTCCTACAAAGACATGCAAGAATAATTCCCCGACTGGTTTGGGTCGCAGGTAAACTTAAGACTTATTTTGTGTACTTAACTGTAAAAATAACAATATCATATTTTGTGTTCTCTATCTAATCCTATCTTCTTTATAGATCCGTCAACGTCACGTAGACAATGACCAAGACCCAGAGGTTAGCACAACCAGCGAGTTAATTCCTTTGGATAATGGACTCATCATGGACTCCATTCTCACTAAACTCTTGCGTAGTCGAACGGTGTGTAGTATGTCGTGCACAGCCGCTCCGATGAACGTCACACACACTCAAAACAGCGCAATTTGTTCGCCGTGGACCCTGCAGGAGAAAATGATGTAATTAAATGGTCAGCTTTAAGAAATCATCGAGTTTAAGTATTTGTTGTTTAAAGTTGCGTTGTTCCGAGTTAAGTGGTTCGACACTAGCAACAAAGGACGTAAAGTCAAAAAACTTGTCCTTAGAAACAACATGACACAAATCGACTGCAGTCGTGAGGCATTTAAAGATGACCAATACATTCTCGAACACAAGTCACACAAAGTCTTCTACTGAAAGATAATACCAAACCCCACCAGAAGGTCGTCGAACATGTTAATATAAAAGTTTACCGACGGGGGTGCATCGTGGTAGAGGACGATCCCTATATTATCCATTCGACAACTCATTTGATCTCTCAACTTTCTACTATTTTGAATGACATGGATAATGCTACCTTTCATTATAGATGGTCAATCAACGTTGGTTGACGCACCGGCCAGATATATATGATGGTTCTTCGACGAAGACGATGATATTATGGTGATGAAGACGCCCTTCCTCATGATTTAGCAGATATCTGATGTTGAAGCACCTCATCCATGTTGATGATGATGGTGTTAGAAAAGTTATTCTAGTGAGAGAAGAAGATTGATCTTTGAGTTGTAACATCAAAATACACTTATATATTGAATGAATAAGAAAATTGTTTGTGGAATTGTTTCAATGTGTATATTTATTTGGATATGTATGTATTTGGATGTGTGCATGCTTATATTATTTGTTCATGAATTTCTATATGTTCATGCTAAATTGTACTTGTCAGAGTCGTCATCAGATGTCGCCATCGGTCCCACGGATGGTGAAGGTGGCGGTGATGATTGTCCCCCTTATCACACGTTTGTACCCACCTGTTTTTGCGGGGGCTGCCTTTGGCTAACAAAGGTAAGAATTTCATGATATTGTATACACAGCATAAATATGATACATATATTGAACTTGCCTTGCCTTAGTTTTTAATGATTTTCTTTATCACTAACTAGATTTTGCAAGCAAAGGTAAACAAAGCCCAATTAGGTGCGAGGAATCCGGGCAGGCTGAATACCCGCGACAAGACCCAGAACCTTTCGCTAAAGGAGATCGCTGAAAGCTAAAGGAGGCCCTGTCCTCGATCAGTTATGAAGCAGGGTGACAACAAGCAAGCCTAAACCCTCTTTGGTCCCCAATGCGGCTCACTGGTCTAATTACTCGGGGATGCGTTAGGTAGCGTGTCGTTGAACTAAACCCCTCTAGGAGGAAGGTCCCGTGAAGGAGCGGAAGGAGCGGCAGAACATTAGCAGAGATGTGGTCCATTTATCCTTTTATGTTTATCTATTATACGTGTCATTATTTAAATCGAGTCTAATTATCAAAATTCGTATTATTTATTATAAATCAATGAAATAAATAAAACAAATTTAAATAAATAATTTAATTATATCTCTAACTTGTTTACGTTTTGTCGTATAAATTTTAGACCCTAGTTTTGACCTCAGGCCGCACATGGATTCCTCCCGCTAGACAGAGACTACGAAGGCATCAACATCACCATAGCACAAAGCCTACAATACCAACAACACAAGTCTTCTTTCAAGCCAAGCATGGAAGGCAGACCCCACCACCGGGACTTACGATGTGGAGGCGATCAGGCGGGCACGTCCCGAGGAGATTACAGCGGCCGAGTGGGATAAGTACATTAAGTTTTGGAATGATCCCAAGAACCTTGCTCGAGCCGCTCAAAATCGGCTAAACCGGCAAAAGAGCGTCGTCATATCTCGACAGGGGGATCCGGCGTCTGCTCGCCTTCGATAAGAGATGGTAAAAAACATTATATTTAATATTACATACATATTACATAGTATAATCTATAATACGCTTTGGTGTGTTGTGATTTGTCAGTTTTTAATTAGTTACACTATATGCGTGTGTATGTAATAGTAGGCAGGCTCAGTACACTGAAGAAAAAGGATGAACAGGAGTACCCTTCACTCCATGTGACACTAATGGCGAACACACAATACTGTTGACGGGGGTTTGAATTAGTGGTGGGGGGGGGTAGAGTAGTCCTAAGGTGCGGAACCGTCGCATATATGTAAGTTTTGTACAAAACACACTTTAATGAATAATCAAGAAATAATGTAAGCAACCGACTAATAATATTTACTATCTTTAATGTTTTGTCACTACACTAGGAGGAGAGGAAAAGGCTTGAGGCTACGGGTGAGTACACGAATGATGAGATCAATGCGTTGGCAATAGGAGGTAAGCTTCGTGGGCACATTCCCGGTGTGGGTCGGGTATTGCCATCGCGGGCCACATCCAGGCCAAGTATGTTCGCCCCCGATAAGTCGCTCAGAGCATGCATAGAAAGGAGACTTTTGATGATCTTTTCATAAGCGACCCCCAAGACTCTCGGATATGTTTAAGAAGTTTGAGTCGGGAGGTGCTAGCGGGAGTGGCGGGGTGTGGTTGATGACGAGGAGAGTGGCGTATTGATGAGGCTGAACGACGGCGAGAGGTAGTTTTGATATAAATTATTAGTATGCTACATTGGTACTTTAGGTTCAATCTTGACGACATTTAAACAACTTGTATTTCCCTAATCCAAATCATGTTTGAATATTACTTGTAAGCTCGTTTTAATGACTAGGACGCCCCGTTTGTAGACTTATCGAATTTTGGACGATTTAGCATTTATAATCATATGGTTTTGGTACAAGTAGTTAAGTATTTGTATTGCGTTGAACCGTTACTTTGTATTTTGTGTTTTGGTACAAGTATGGTGAGTCTATACAGGATTTGATAACAAGTTTGTTATTCTGGCTAGATTTTTTCCGGAAAAAATTCCAGAAAAAATCTGAAAAAAAACAGCCTGCTGTGCAAGCTGTATTAAAAAAAATGCAGACTTTTCGCCAGCGACAAGTCGCTGGGGAAAAGTCTGCCTTTGTTTTAAATACAGCCGCACAGCAGGCTTTTATTCAGATTTTTTCTGGAATTTTCACGGAAAAAATCTACCAATAACAAACAGATTCAAAACCTGTATAGACTCACCACTAACTTGTACCAAAAACACAAATACAAAGTAAACCGGATCAACGCAATACAAATACATCACAACTTTACCAAAAACCAAAAGATAATAAAGTGCTAAATCGTCCAAAAAATCGAATAAGTCTACAAAACGGGCTTCCCTAGTCATAAACAGGCATACAGTGTAATATTCAAACATGATAGGATAGGGAAACAAGATGTTTAAATGAGTCAAGATGAACCTAAAGTACCATGTTAGCATACTAATAATATATAACAAAACTACCTCTCGCCAGTCGCATCCATCATCGCCACTCTCCTCGTCATCAACCACACCGCCACTCCGATAGCACCTCCCGACTCAAACTTCTTAAACATAACTCGAGTACTTGGTAGTCCGCATCTAAAAGACACATCATAAAATTCTCCCTTCCTATGCATCTCTTGAGCGACTAATCGGGTGGTCGAACATACTTGCCTTTATGTGGCGCCGCGAATGGCAATACCCGGACCACACCGGGAATGTGCCCACGAAGCTTACCTCCTATTGCCAACGCATTGATCTCATCATTCGTGTACTCACCCGTAGCCTCAAGCCTTTTCCTCTCCTCCTATGTAGTGACAAAAATACAAGATAGTAAATATATTAGTCGGGTTGCTACATTATTTTCTTGATAATTCATTAAAGTTTGTTTCTTAAACAAAACTTACATAATATGCGACGTCCTACATCCTTAGGGAAATACCCCGTCAACAGTGTGTTTTCGCCGAAGGTGTCATGAGTGAAAGGGTACCTCCTGAGTGTCTGAGGCCTGCCTCTGTACATACACACGCATATAAGATGAAACTAATTAAAAACGACAAATCACAACACACCAAAGCGTATAATAAGATATATATGTATATATGTATGTAAAATAATTATAATGTTTATTACCATCTCATCTCGAAGGCGAGCCAGCGACCGGGATCCCTGTCGAGATATGACCACGCTCTTTTGCCGGTTTAGCCGATTTTAAGCGGCTCGAGCAAGGTTCTTGGGATCATTCCAAAACTTGATGTATTTATCCCACTCAGCCGCTGTAATCTCCTCGGGACGTGCCCGCCTAATCCCTCCACATGTAAGTCCCGTGGTGGGGTCTGCCTTCCCAATCTTGGGCCTTGAAAGAAGACTTGTTGGTATTGTAGGCTTTTTGCAAGTGCATGTTGATGCCTTCGTAGATCTCTGTCTAGCGGGAGGAATCCATGTGCGGCCTGAGGTCAAACAGGGTCTAAAATTATATACGACAAAACGAAAACAAAGTTAGAGATATAATTTATATATTTATTTAAATTTGTTTATTTATTTATATGATATAAATAAATAAACGAATTAGGATAAATATACACGATTAAATAAATGAACACTATAATAAAATAAACATAAAAAAGTATAACTGACCCAAATCTCTTGAAATATCGCCGCCTCGCTCCTTCGGGACTTCTCCCAAGTAGGGTAGTACAACGACACGCTCCTAACGACCTCCCCGTTGTAATTAGACCAGTGAGCCGCATGGGGACCGAGAGGGTTTAGGGTTTGTTTGTCACCCTGCTCAAAACTGATCGAGACAGGGCCTTTAGCTTCCGCGATCTCCTTTAGCGAAAGGTTCTGGGTCTTGTCGCGGGTATTCAGCCTGCCCGCTCTCCTCCGCCCAAATTGGGCTTTCGTTTACCTTTGCCTGCAAAATCAAGTAGTGATAAAGTCATAAAAACTCAAGCAAGCAAGTTTCATATATGATCAAAATTTATGCTTGTATTACAATAATCCAGAAATTCTTACCTTTGTTAGCAAAGCAGCCCCCGCAACCGGTGGGTACAACGTGTGATGGGGGACGATCATCACCGCCACCGTCACCTCCGTGGGACCGTGCAACATCTGCTGACGACATCTGTACAAGTACAATTAGCATAACATATAGAAATTCATGAACAAAATAATATAAGCATGCACACATCCAAATACATACATATCCAAATAAATATACACATTTCAACAATCCACAACAATTTAATTCATTCATTCAAATATAATAAGTGTATTTTGGCAAGTTACAACTCAGATAATCTTCCTTCTTCCTAGAAAAAACTTTCTCAACACATCATCATCAACAATGATGAGGTCTTCAACATCAGAATCTGCTAAATCATGAGGAAAGCGTCATCACACCAATAATATCATCGTCTCGTCCAAGACATCAATGATATCTGGCGGTGCGTCAACCACCGTTGATTGACCACTATATGCAAGTTCGCATTATCCATGTCATTCAAAACTAGTAGAAAGTGAAAGATCAAAATGAATGTTCGAAATGTAAAATATCAGGATCGTCCCTACCACATGACACCCCGACGGAAAACTTTTTTATGAAATAACATGTTACGACGACCTTCTAGTGGGGTTTGGTCTTAACTTACCAGGTAGAAGACATGTTTGACTTGTGTTTACAGAATGTATTTGTACTTTTAAACTGCCTCACGACCTGCAGTCGATTGTTGTCCATGTTTGTTTCTAAGGACAAGTTTTTTTGACTTACGTCCCTTTTGTTGCTAGTGTCAACCACTTAACTCGGAACAACGCAACTTTAAACAACAAATACTTAAACTCGATGATTTCTTAAAGCTGACCAAAATACATTTCTCCGTCAGGGCCAGGCGAACAAATTGCCGCTGTTTTGAGTTGTGCGACGTTCATCGCGGCTGTGCATGACATACACAACACTCGTCGACTACGCAAAGTTAGTGAGATCTGGAAGTCCCGATGATGTCCATTATCCAAAGCAATAACTTCGTTGGTTGTGCTAAACTCTGGGTCCATGTCATTGTCCACGTGACGTTGACGGATCTATGAAGAAGATAGATTAGATAGAGACATAAACCAAAATAGATATTGTTATTTTACATTTAAGTACACAAAATAAGGTCTTAAGTTAACCTGCGACCCATACATTCGGGGGAATTCTTCTTGGCATGTCCCTTTGTAAGGAAATAAACTGAAAAACGTCAGGTTTAGAATAAGTCGTCGAAAAGATAAGTATAAGAAAAGAAGTTTTCAAAATAAAAAAAACGCGTACTCTGACTAGGACCGGTACGTGTCGATCTCAGACTGAATGTGAAGATACTTACCATTTCACTTTTTTCAACTCTTGGGCATCAACCGAATAAACGACCGTAACCAATCGTTTACATACCAATCGAAACACCTAAAACGACAACGTTGGGAAGAGGGGGTCCGCACATTATGATCAGGACGATTCAAATTTCGGGTAACATCTCGAAAATAATGAGAACTGAACGTCAATGCTTCTTCAGCAACAAGCCCTCCGCAATCGAACCAGTCCGCTTAGCTTTTATTTCGAACATAACCTTTTAGCTTCTTCATGTATATTTCAAATGGATACATCCACCGGGGGCGAATAGGCCCGCCAGTGAACCATAATGTCAAAGAGAGCAGGAGGATATATGAGCTCAAGCTCGCACAGAATATCGACCACCTTGATCTGAGCTTTCAACATGTCATCCTCCATCAAAGTTGCAGAGCAGATTTGCTTAAACAAGGAACATAGCTCGATTATTGGTTTTGCAATCTATGGGGCAAGAATTTTGAGTCCGAGGAAGTAAACGTTGCATCATTATATGACAGTCATGAGACTTCAGGCCCGTTATATTGGTATCATTATCGGTCACTTTGTGCTTGAAGCATGATCCGAACCCATTCTGTAGTATTAACTCCTTTTGATATACTGACAAAACTTTTTTTCGGTTCTCTGGTGGAAAGGAACACCACCTGAGGCTTTCAAGCACTATCTCGTTTTTTGGTTTGGGCCAAGCCACAACCACTCGAATGCCCAACATTTGCAAGTCTTTTCTTGCCTGCGGTGGTCTTTAGATTATCATTCAATAACAAAGTTTCAAGATGGCCACCACACATTTTGTTCGAGTATGCATGAATGTCCCTAAATTGTGTCTTAGTAAAAAGAAAAGACCAATACTCAAGCCGTAAAAAATAGACCGTTAGTCCAGTTAGTTCAACATGAACATGCGTTATATATCTTCACATCCCCATGACTCGGAAGTTTACCCTTCACACCGTTGGCAATCTATCAGTAGAGCAAGGATTACATCCCAGCCAAATTCTTTAGGAGGATCTGTGTTATCGGTTTGGCCATTGAATTCAAGTGAACGCCTCCATTTATGGGGCTTCTTTAAGAATCTTCTGTGGCCAACATAAGCTGTTTTGCTTAACACACGAACAGATGGAGTGTCTTCATTACATGTAGGGCATGCCTTGTAACCTTGCCCACTCCACCCAGACAAACTACTTCGAGCAGGAAAATCATTGATGGTCCATAAAACCATCGCTCTTCATAAAAAACTTCTAGCTTGAAGCTAACGTCTATAGTCTCGACACCTTTTCGACCCATAAAACTTCAAGTCCTCAATCAAAGCCCAAGTAAACATCAATGTCCTTACCTGGGGATTTAGGGCCAGGAATTAACAACGACAACATGAAAGAACTCTCTTTCATACATAACCACGGAGGCAGATTGTTGTTTGTCAATATCACCGGGCCCACATCTGTATGCCTGCACTAAGGTTGCCAAACGGATTACAAACCATCAGCAGCCAACCCTATCCGAACATTCTTGGTTCTTTTGCAAAATCTGGAAACTTGGTGTCAATTTTTCCATCTCCACATCAACCGATTGTTGCATCTTACCGGGCTCCGTACACATTCCATTAACATGCCAAATCATAGTCCTTTGCAGCGTGACTAGATTGTACAAACGTTGTAGTACTAGGAAAGATAGAAAAGTACACCAACAACCGTTCTAGGACTTTTCTTCCCCGGCGTGTTACTGTCTTTCCATCTACTCGTATTACACACCGGACAGAAATCCAAATCTTTGTTATTGTCTCCCCGAAATAAGCAGCAATCGTGTTCACAAGCATGTATCGACTCGTACCCTAACCCGATCGTTTTAAATGTCTTCTTTATTGCATAGTATGACGGTGGAGCTTGAATCCTTTACTGATGGGAAATACATTTTTGTAAAAACTCTAACATTTCATTGAAATATAATCATTCAATCTACCTTAGCCTTAAAATAAGTAAACATTGCCATAAAGTCTAATCGAGTCACAAAGTCCACAACCAGTGTACAGCTCCTCGTGGCACTGGCAATAACGCTTCCAAACTCGATTACGTGTAGCTTGAGTCGGTTCGTTACTTGTATCACAATATCTCCTTGAGTTGGTTCATTGTGTTTCATTATTCGAGGAATTATAGCAAGATCATTAATGACCTGTCATGTCACTCATCAGAGGTTGTCCCTTGTGTTATCATTACTGGCCGGGGGTGGCGTAGGTGGACCTTTTCACCGTGTTCCACCCATATTTTTATAACGTGGGTCCTACCAATTGTCACTCATAATTGTGGTATGAAAGGTGTTGATGTGTACCCATAATATATTTTCGACAAGACTTGCATGGACATTTTATTTTTCAGCACTAATTCACTATACGGCTTGCAATGGATCGACGAATTTATTAAGACGATAAAAAATAATGGGTTCATGACGCTGTAAAAGTTCCATAGTCTTATCATCGAATACCATAACTGCTTTTACGATACATTTATGTTATTATATGCAACTTAATTAAACACATTCAAACGAGGAATACGAGATGTTTTGTTTACCTAGTGCAACTATGGAAGGCAATCTTAACCCACTCTTTGAATATTTAGTCTCATATATGAATGCGTATAACCGATTTACTATTTGAGAAAATTTCGGCAGCATTTCCCCTTAACTCCCCAAATATATGTTTAAAGACATATTTGTAGGAGTAAAGGAGAAACACTGTCGAAATCATCTCAAATAGTAAACAATTATACGCATTCATAACCAAAATGAGACAAAACATTCAAAAAGCAGTCCCAAAAACTGGTGGGAACTTTCAGGTAATTATATTTCTAATATATGTAATTTTCGGACGGGTTTTTCTATAGGATGATTAATTTCAGACGGGGATTTTCCGAAATTAATCACTAAAATCCAAAAATCCTAAACAAATATACATTTAATGAAGGAACAAACATCAAATTATCAGCATAAGGAGTGTTTGGTTTGCGTTTAGTAACTATACACGTTCCCCGACGACATGTCACCGGGGATAGCAAAAGGAAAAAAAAATTGTACCTTCGGCGGCTGCTACGGCTCGGCTGTGGACACGGCTACCAACTGCCAAACAAAAAAAGTTTAACACATTTTTATAATTAACACCAAATTATACTAAACCTTATCATAATTAAAAAAATTAAAACAAAAATTACAATGGTGGACTCACTAGTGTTTACAAAGGGATAGAAAAAAGTATAAAAATTATCATGGGTAGAGGGTTCGAAAAGAATAAGGTTTAGCAGGAGGAGGAGTGGTGGCGGTTATTAATTGTGCTCTGTGTGTCGTTGAGGAGGTCGTGAGTGGTGGTGGGTTTCTGTGGTGATAGTGGTGGATGGTGGGTTCTGTGGTGGTGGTGCCGGAGGTGGTGGTGGGTGAGAAGTGGTGGTGATGCTCTTAAAATCGCCTAGGAGATGTTTTTTTTATGTTTTACGTGTTGGTATGTTTCTGTAAACACAGATATGGTTTTAGTACCAGAATTATCCCCGGCGACAAGTCGCTGGGGAAACCATACTTTTGTCCTTTAGCGGAAAATGGCGCGATAACGAAATAATTGGAGGGTTTTTTCGTAAAAGTTAAACAGGTTTCCCCGGCGACATGGGAAGGTTTTATTAAAAATTTTACTAATTTTTTTTTTAATATATCAAAACTATATTTTTTACTAAAAATTTTAAATTAATATAATCAAAGCTATAATTTATTAAAAATACTAGAGTTTTTAATATTAATATTTAAAAAAAATATATTTAAAATTATTTTTTATAAAATATATAATATATTATGTATAACTATTTTTTATAAATAAATAATCGGTCGATTTCGGCTGGGTCGTCCGGTATTTCTCGGTTTCTTCCGGTCGGTTCGTATTAATTATTATTTAAAATTATTTTTTATAGAAAAAAAAAAAAAAATATATAATTATTATTTACAATATTTTTATAAAATATATAAACGGTTCATTTCGTCTGGGTTCGGTCCGTTTTCTACGGTTCGTTCCGGTCGGTACGTATATAATTACCATTTAAAATTATTTTTTATAAAATATATAATTATTATGTTATAAATATTTTTTATAAAATAATAATCGTTCGTTTCGGCTGGGTCGTCCTGTTTTCTCGGTTTCGTTCCGGTCGGGTTCGTATATAATTATTATTTAAAATTATATTTTTATAAAATAATAATAATATTTACAATATTTTTATAAAATATATAATTCGGTCGTTTTCGGCTGGGTCGAGTCCGGTTTCTCGGTTCGTTCCGGTCGTTTCGTATATAATTATTATTTAAAATTATTTTTTATAAAATATATAAAATTATTATTTACAATTATTTTTTATAAAATATATAATCGGTTATCGATTCGACTAGGGTCGGTCCCGTTCTCGGTTCGTTCCGCGGTTCGTATATAATTATTATTTAAAATTATTTTATAAAATATATAATTATTAATTTAAAAATTATTTCTTATAAAATATATAATCGTTTCGTTTGGCTGGTCGGTCCGTTTACTCGGTCGTTCCGTCGGTTCTGTATATAAATATTAGCTAAAATTATTTTATAAAATATATAATTATTATATAAAATTATTTGTATAAAACATAAAAAACATCATGTTCAACGGATGAGTCGATTTATGGTTGTACATTCGATGTCAACGGATGAGTCGATATGAATATGTGTTTATACATTTAGAGGTTGAACGGACGAGTCGATATGTTAGGGTTTATACATTAGAAGGTTCAACGTATGAGTCGATAGTTAGGGTTTATACATTAGATGGTTCGAACGTATGAGGTCGGAATATTTATGGTTAGTACAAAAGACGTTCACCGACGAGTATCGAATATGGTATGAGTTAATACATTAGACAGATCACGGACGAGTCGATATGGTATGGTTATACCATTAGACGTTCAACGACGAGACGATATGGTCTGGATATACATTTAGACGTTCAACGGACGAGTCGATATGGTACGTTATACATTAGACCGATTAAATGGACGAGTCGATATGGTATGGATATACATTAGAGTTCAACGGATGAGATCGATATTTAGGGTTATACCTTAGAGTTCAACGGATGAGTCGAATGTTAGGGTTATACATAGAAGGTTTCAACATAATGAGTCGATATGTTAGGGTTAACAATAGACGTTTTCTACGAACAGTCGATATGGTATAGTTATACATTAGACGTTCAACGTACGAGTCCGATAAGGTATGGTTATACTTAGACTTTCAACGGAACGAGCCGATATGGTATGTTATACATAGACGTTCAACTGGACGAGTCGAAATGGTATAGTTATACATATAGACGTTCAATGGACCGAGTCGATATGGTATGGTTTCTACATTAGATGTTCAACGATGAGTCCGATATGTTTAGAGGATAATACATTTAGAGGTTCAACGGATAGGTCCGATATGTTCGGGATCTAACTTTAGAGGATCAACATATATAGTCGATATGTTTTGTGTTTTACTATCGATTTTCAACGTACTAGTCGTCTTTATGGTTGTAACATTCGACGTTCAACATATGAGTCATATGGTATTGGATATCAATAGAGGTTCAACGGATGTGTCATATGTTAGGTTTATACATTAGAGGATCAACGGATGAGTCGATATGTTAGTGTTATACATTAGAGGTTCAACGTATGAGTCGATAGTTATGGGTTATACATTAGATTTCAAACGGACGAGTCGATAAGGTAATGATAGGGTTTATACATTAATGGTACAACAGGATGAGTCGATATGTTTGGGTTATACATAGGATAGGTTCAACATATGAGTTGATATGTTATTGGTTGTACATTCGATGTTTCAACGGATGAGGTCGATATGTTATGGTTGTACAATTCGATGTCAACGGATGAGACGGATTGTAAGTGGTTTATACAATAGAGGTTCAACGATGAGTTGATAGTTAGAGGTTATACTAAGATGTTCACCGGATGAGTCGATAGGTTAGGTTAATACATAGAGGATCAACTATGAGTCGACATATAGGTTATACATTAGACGTCAACGACAGTCCGAAAGGTATATAGAGTTTATACATTAGCCGTTCAACGGAGCTAGTCGATATGGTATGTTATACATAAGACGTCAACGGACTAGTCGATATGGTAATGTTTATACATTAGACTTCAAGTCGATACGAGTACGATATGGTATGGTTATACATTAGACGTTCAACGTGACAGTCGATATGTATTGTTTACAAATTAGACGTTCAATGACGAGTCGATATGTATGGTTTAGCTTAGAGGTTCAGGGATGAGACGATATGTTAGGGTTATACATTAGAGGTTCAACTATTAGTCGATTATGTTAGGTGTACATTCGATGTCAACTGATGAGTCGATATGTTTAACGGGTTGAACATTCGTTTCAAACGGAATGAGCGATATGGTATGGTTATACATTAGAGGTTCAACCGGATGAGTTTGATATGTTAAGGGTTAATAACATTAAGTTCAAACAAGATGAGATCGATAAGGTTAGGGTTATACATTAGACGTTCAACGGATGAGTCGATATGGTATGGTTATACATTAGACGTTCAACGGACGAGTCGATAGGAATGGCGTTATACAATAGACTTCAACGAACGAGTCAATATGGTATGTTATACATTAGACGTTCAATGGACAGTACGATATGGTATGGTTATACATTAGAGTTCAACGGCTTGGAGTCGATATGTTTATGGTTATATATTAAGGTTGAAAAAAAAGGGGATTGGGGGGGGGGGGGGGGGGGGGGGGGGGGGGGGGGGGGGGGGGGGGGGGGGGGGGGGGGGGGGGGAAAAATTCAACGGATGGAGTCAAAATATGATAGGTTAGTACATTAGAGGTTCAACGTATGAGTCGATATGTTATGGTTACTTCGATTTTTCAACGGATGAGTCAGATAATGTTATGGTTGTACATTCGATGGTTCAACGGACGATCGATATGGTTACGATAACATTAACTTTCAATGGACGAGTCGATATGTATGTTATACAATAGACGTTCAAACGGACGAGTCAATATGGTAAAGGTTATACATTAGACGTTCACGAACGAGTTGATATGGTATGGTTAATACATTAGACATTCAACACGACGAAGTCGAATGGTATGGTTTTACATTAGAGTCAACGGGATGAGCCCATATGATAGGGTTATACATTAATGGTTTCAACGGACGAGTCGATATGTATGGTTTTAAACATCAGATTCTCTGCCAAAAAACCCGCCAAATACACCCGCCTAAACTCCCGCCAAATACTCCCTCCAACGAATACCCCGCCAAATACCCACCAAATACCCCCTCCAAATAATCATATTATAACACAACAAGCACATACTATTCACAACCACAAAACATATCACACACTCTTAACATTACAACACAAAAAGATGGTGAACAGGTGCCATCCATTAAAACTTATGTCGTGTAGGTGAGACAGAAGGAGATGCAGATCATCCGACAATCGTATAAACTTGAGAGTTTCGTTAAACTAACCTATGCATGCCAAAATCAAAGGGTGAACATCACATGTATTTTAATTGAGAAATAAAAAAATATTCTGGTTAGTTGTTAAAAGAATTGATTTCTTTACTATTTAACAGCCTCCGAAACATTTTGGATGTGGATTTTTTTATGGAAAGAGACCCGACTTCGTGAATTGATGAGTTCTCCTGGAGCTCCATCGACTCCAAGTTACTCTGCAGGACATTCAACACCTCCAACCTATAATCTGGACCTTCAACCACCTACAAACTATTCCTCTATATCTTCTAGAAATAGAGAGTGCTCAAACTGCATTCACGTTGCGAGGAAAGATAAGTGTACTCAAGGCAACAAAGAAAATGCATATGCAATCCGGAACAACATACATTAATTCGAGCTGCACTATTTCACGAAGTTCTCAAGAAATGGAAAAACTGATTTGAGTAGTTTGTCAATGTGCAATGTAAAATCGAATGATTCGAGTAGATTGTCATTTGACAATTTAATTCGTATGTTTTTTTTAGTGTATGTGAAGACTTTGTTAAACTTTTATGATATTAATGAATTATGCATAACGATAAGAATGTGTTTTATGTAATAACGATATCACCTTAAAAAACGTATATAATTTTAAAGGTAAAATATACGGAAATCGGACGAAACAAATATAAAAAACGTAGTTTAATTAAAAGTCAACAAAATCAAACGCTATCCCGGCTAAATTATTTTATAAAAAATAATTTTAAATAAATATTTTTTAAATAAATAATTATTAAAACTCTAGTTTATTAATAAATAAATTTTGATATATTAATAAAACTTTTAGTAAAAAAAAAGTTTTGATATATTTGTGATAAAATATCAATCTATAATTTTTAATAACCTTTCCCCGGCGACGATGTCGCCGGGGAAAGTGACTTTTTATTTTTGATATATTTGTGATAAATATATCAAAACTTTATAATTTTTAATAACACTTTCCCCAGTGACATGTCGCTGGGGAAACATTTGTCCACGTCACAACAAACGTAATTAACACTAATTATCTTTTTTAAAATAAATAAATGAATCCCTAACGACATGTCGCCGGGGAAAAGTAAGCGGGAAAATTTCCCGCCACGTTTTACGTAGAAATATTTGGTTAAATTTTAACGACCTTATCCCCGGCGACATGTCGCCGGGGAAAAGTTCAGAATACTTTGACCAAATTTTCTACGAGAATTGGTGCCACGTAGGATATATTTTGTCGTTTAGTGCATATTCCCCATATATCGCTGGGGAAAAGTCCGTCACCTGCCGTTGCACCTACATTCATTTCTCTACTAATATATAAATGTTGTGTGATAGGTGATGGGTGTTTGGTAAAATCCCATTGATTCAATATCTTAAAAGGAAAATGTCAAATGCACCAACTCCAGCCACACATATCTACATGAATTACAAGATGGAAAGCAGCCACCCAGCAAGAAGCCTAGGCTAGGAGGACTGTATAACAAGAATGTGGCGCAAATAGGCTTGCATAATATTGGTATGATTAGAATGACGTTAGAGTGATCCTCTTTCCGTTGTTCCTATTATTCTTTATATACAGTAACACTTTAGCTTTTTCTTAAATTAGCACATTGACCTGCTTATTTTTTTACCCATAAATTAAGAAAATAAACACAAGTTTTGAGTGATCCAAACGTACTGTGCTTATACGCTAAAAAATAAGCACCTAAGTGGTTAAGGAGCAAAAAATAAGCAAATTCCTAACACCCTCTAATTATAGGGTAATGAAATGTAGTGATCATATAACTTATTAACATAAACAGTAGTTATATGCCTCTATGATCAGTTCGAAAGTAGGACACCTGGATTCGATGTATAAAACCAAATTTACAAGAGTGCATATAACAGCCGAGGGAACTTATATGTTTACCATTTTCCATGTTTTTGAAACAAGATCGACAATTAAAGA
Source organism: Tanacetum coccineum (assembly GCA_026074375.1). Lineage (NCBI taxonomy): Eukaryota > Viridiplantae > Streptophyta > Magnoliopsida > Asterales > Asteraceae > Tanacetum > Tanacetum coccineum. Next base: position 67,833 of record BQNB010015883.1, read on the forward strand.
TTTCTTGCTTGTGCATTTATTAGCTTACATACACATGCACCTTATCAATGATTCGGTACTACTGATGGAAATTATACATCATATCAATTTATAATTTAACATCAAAGTATAAATATAGCGGAAGCAATTAGGATCATTAACATGAAATAATTAACCAAGATTAGGGTTACATACCTTTTGATTCTAGCAAGAACAAGAATCAATAAACTCCAAGAACAATCTAAAGGAAGATTGAATCACCGTCTTGTACACACGCTATTACCAAGTTAACCAAGAACTAGCTCGTTAATTACGTAAACCTTGAACAAGAAATCAATTCGGATAGTATAACTAATACTATTCAGCCGAATGTCATAGAACAAAGAGAATAGATTTTGTTTGCTTTTTCCCAAGTATATTAAGTGATAAATAACTCTTTGGTATTTATAGGGTCAAGTTAAGGTTAGAGTTCTATTAGGGGTAAGTTTTAGTGTTTGAGTTCTATTAGGATAAGCCTTAACATTGAAGCTAATCCTATTTCAACACAAACTCTATAATTCCATTGATCTCCAATTTCTCTTTTAGTCCTTCTTGTTTAGTCGTTAGTCATTTCCATTAAACACTTAACGATCATTAACTATTTACGTGTAAAATCAATAAATAAATTATATTTATTAATCGTTAACTTGTAGTGAGTGCAATCCCGTGATCTTGAGTTCGATCCTAACACACAACTATTATTTTTACGTCAATAAACTAACAAAAACCTGGTCTCAAAAAGGACCAAGACCACTTTAAAGCTGTCTTATTTCTTAGATTCTAACCGAAGAAGCTCTATCGCCAATTCAGAAGAAGAAACTAATAAAAATGAGAAGCAGAAGCTATTTTCATACATGTCATAATAATAAACCGCTTTTATTTGAATAACAAATCTGGTTAAGCAAATGAAGCTATTTGAGTTTTATCGAAGAAGACACCGAAAGGTCCACAATCTGGCAACAAAGCAGCCATAACCGAACCTTTAGCACCTTCTATATTCTTCTACTGTCATATATAACGTTTGCAATGTCATATATGTTACAACATACCCCGGGTGTACACAGTTGACAGTAATGTTCTTAAACTTTCTCGCCATTAGCCTTGTGTAAGCATTAAGAGTAGCTTTCGAAACTTTGTAAGCAGAGACTGTTAGTGGCAATCCATTCTCGTGCAACTTACCATTCTAGAAATCCATTAGAAACCATTGGATAATCTCATCGATCCTTTCTTTAGCTAACTTCTTTGCAACTCTTCCAGGGCCATCTTTGAGGGTGTGCAATGTGGGCGACCACACAGGGCCTCAAGATTTTTAGAGCTCCAAAATTTGTCCCGTTAACATTTATGTACACGTGTACACATATTTTTCACAAAGAAACAAGTATTTAGAGGAGATTATTGTTGCAGAGGTCTGATGGGTTTCCAGGATCGAATAATGATCAAACAAGCATCATAACAATCATCAATCAAGAATAAAAGGAAAAGAAACAAGGAAGATTTGGGTTGAACCCTTTAATGAATCTGATGTTATATATCTGAAAGGGATGAGTTTTGATTCACATGATCCTACCTATATGTACATATTGAATCGACACTTATGAAGGGTTGTGTTGTTTAATTGGTACCGTTTCATCAACCAACACACCCTTTGAAACCTAACTGCCATATAACAGCCATATAACTGTCATATAACCGACATAATTAGGCCCATAATTACTGACGCAGGCCTTTATTCTAAGTGGACTTTTATTTACAGTAAACCTAAACTATTAAACAATGACTTTACAAAGATTAATTGGATTACTTCCAACAGATGTCCGTAAAAACTTCATGGACCATCTGTTCAACGATTTCAAGCAAAAAGGAATTCAAGCTTTTAGAGATGATAGAGAGTTGCCTAAAGGAGAAGAGATATCTCCTCATCTCTACAAAGCCATTAAAGAATCGAGGTTTTTGATAGTTATCTTCTCCAAAAATTACGCATCTTCAACATGGTGTCCGAGGGAACTTGTCAAAATACTTGAGTGCAAGCAGACTAAAGATCCCTAATATGAGGTTCATATTATCTTTTATGATGCCAAGCCCGATGTGGTGAGGAAACAATAAAGGACTTGCGCAAAAGCGTTTGCCAAACATGGACTTTCAAATAGAACATAGGTGGATAAATGGAGAGAAGCTTTATCCACGACAGCTAACTTATCTGGAGGGGATCTCCAGGACATGACAAATGGGTAAATCTCTTGTTTCGTGCAATTATTTCTTCTTCTTCTTTCTTTCTGTTCGTCTCTCTTGAATGATAATTGGACATGAATTGTTGTGTTGTTTGATCCCTTGTCGCTCTGATACCACTGTTGCACAGGTCTGATGGGTTTCCAGGATCGAATAATGATCAAACAAGCATCATAACAATCATCAATCAAGAATAAAAGGAAAAGAAACAAGGAAGATTTGGGTTGAACCCTTTAATGAATCTGATGTTATAAATCTGAAAGGGATGAGTTTTGATTCACAGGATCCTACCTATATATACATATTGAATCGACACTTATGAAGGGTTGTGTTGTTTTATTGGTACCGTTTCATCAACCAACACACCCTTTGAAACCTAACTGCCATATAACAGCCATATAACTGTCATATAACAGACATAATTAGGCCCATAATTACAGACGCAGACCTTTATTCTAAGTGGACTTTTATTTACAGTAAACCTAAACTATTAAACAATGACTTTACAAAGATTAATTGGATTACTTCCAACAATTATATATCTTAAATGGGTAATATGTTGAACGTTTAGATAACTAAATGCATTATATCTTATAAACGGTAACACTTTGTGTACAACATTTATTCTCGAAAAGGCCTCATTATTTAATTTCGTACATAGCCCTCAAATTTTTTATAAATTTAGATACGGCCCTGAACTCTTCCTTTAACTTTCTGTTGTGGAAAAACTAGAACAATAAAATAAAGTTTCGGTAGTTTGTGAGATGTGATTTTTCTTTATTCTTTATTTATTCATGAGTTACTTTCTTTTAGGTGTCCAGCCATGGAGCTAATGTTCACGATTCTTGGAGATTTAGAGAGCTCGAGAAGAGGAATCAGTGCTTCCTTAACTGCTTTAGTTCCGTAGTAATTTATATTTAGACATTTTTCTCCCAGTTCATGAGGTTCATTGATAACTTTGGTTAGAAGATGTGCTTTCTCATCAGCCACTTGGACCTAATGAGAGTCCAGAGTGTGTAACGTCATTCATATTTACAGATGTTGCATTCAAAAATACCACCATATTTAAACTTTTTAATGGTTGCATTGTATTGAAAAAATGTTAGCAAACGATACAGTATCAACTTCTAGATAAAATACTTACAAACCCTCCTCCGGGCTCCGGCTATAAAGTCTTCCGCATTTTATTTATAACAGTTTTAGCGTTTTAGTTTGGCTTGCCACCGTAATTTTTTAAGCCTCGAATGAAAGACAGCCATTTACTTTATGGATTAGAACAACCATCGTGTGGGCTATTTTGTGACGTGCAGTTTATAGATATAGGTGACTGGCTGCTCAATTTTGGTCGTAAATAATTGGTTGCTCGCTTCAAATCCTGATTTTTTTATTAATGTAGGGTTTGCAGAAATCGTACCCGCGGAAGGCTTACAAAGTGGATTCAAGTTTTGTTGCATGAACCATTGTGCACGTGATTTTTAAAAAGCGTTGAGGGTACTTGATATACGTGGAAAATACGAAAAGGTACGTATGGGTATGTGTATCTTTCATGTAGCTCTACCTTTTCCTTTTATGGACTTATTCGTAAACACCGTTTACCATTGCATGGTGTCGTTTGAATCAATATTGCATGCAATGGGTAGTAAGATGATAATCTGATGTTGTCGACAGGAGCAACGCAAAAGGTGTAAGTATTTAAACGTTGTTAATTGAATAGGTATCGATAAGATGGAAAACTAATAATCGAAGATGAGTTGGTAATTTAATCTGTAAACTTAGGAGTCGTTGCTGTCATGGCCCTAAAAATGTACATTACAGATTTAATACATCCTGTCAGGTATTCTTCTTATTGGTACTGTATACAAAAGCACATAAAAGGCTAATTTGATTTTCTAAACATAAAAGTTCATTGTATTAAGACAACCATGGTAGACTTTCATATGTTGTCACAAGTTTGAGGGTTATTTTTGGCTATCAACCTTTTCTTTTACCCAACAGTTATAACTAAGGTGGCGTCTACGTGCATGTGTGACTTCTATGTAGCGTTTCAAACTGCATGCGTGTGTATAAGTTTCTTTTGTTTACGTACAAATGATAATGACATCCTTTGGTTTAAATGTACTTTCCAAGAAGATATGACATGTTTAAATGACACCATTTTACTTTTAAACGAGGTGGTTTAGGTCTAAGATGAGAGTCACGCTGTGCAACACGTCACTTAACATTTACCGGTCTAAAAGTGTATTGTTGTCCGTTAGAAGGCATTGATGGGTTTTTCACGTAAGATTGCTTCTGTAAATGTCGGAATGGACATTGTGAATTTGTTGTTTTGTGTTGTAGATTTTTCTCTATGTGTATACTTTCCTTTGTTATTTATATATATACATATATATATGACTTGATGTTTAATGCATTTTTAATTAATTTGGTTGTTAT
>BQNB010015884.1:5401-55486 GCA_026074375.1 Tanacetum coccineum
ACAACCACATATTGTATTTGTTTAGTAGGTGGTTTTTAGTATTGACCATTTGTCTGAGTCAATATATGCCTCGTCCTCCGATGTTTATTACATTTGCATCTTATTTCTGATTTTGTGTTTTCAGATTCCTGGTGGTGTCTTTGTTGCTGTTGTCGTTGGATTTCTATAAAGGTCGTAGGCTAAAGTTTATGCAAAACATATTGCTGACAACGCAAGAACCTATTGGGTTTTTAGTGGTGACAGTTTACGAAACTAGGCATTATGCTGGGAAAAATAGTTTTCTGTATATCTTATTCAACATGCGTTTAGACCTAACTTTTCTAATCATTGTTTTGCCTTTATAATTTGATCAATTTTTTAGTTGTCATTTTGTCGCTGGATGAGGGACCGGTAGCCTATAAAAAATGCAATCTCTGTTTGTTCAAAATATGGGATCTGATCTTAAGCAAATCTACTATACACAAGGGACCATGAAATATATCATTCTCTAGTCTATATCAACTTGGAGTTGCAAATTTCCATCTCAGCCAATAAGCCATTTTTCCTTACCTCCCACTAAAAATAATCGACGTTTAGCACATCAAGTGTTACATTTTGTACGCTAGAGTAACTGGAAAAATAATTTAGACCTAGTGAAAAACAAAGTCTAATGTTCCTAGATCATCAAGCCCACTCCCCCGCACCTTCTATCTGGGATAGTCCTCACGATAGGAGAACGCCAATTTCCATTAATCCCTATGTGGACATAAGCTTCTCAATCACGATCAACGTACAAACATTTGTGCACCAGAAACAATGCATGTTAGGACTAAAACATATCTTGCCAAGTTTGTTTCTTTGTCTCACAATAGTTGTATTTTTTTTTTTGTATACCATCATGTATTCAGCTAAAGGCACCCACCTTTCAAAATGTATGTTTTTCATTTACGGATTACCAAATATGCCAAGTAGGATCTATTGGTAATGTTTCCCATTTCTATTTTACTCCAAGTCTTGGAGAACCAGTCTTGGAGATTACTTTCAATCCCCGACGAGTGATAAAGTTCGCATCAGGAAGTGTTGGGAGTTAACCATTACTACTACACTGTCTCCCTGGCGAATCTTCTTCCGGAAGAACCATTGAGCCTTAATAACCCCTCGAATATATTATATTGTCCAACTGCCAATGAATTTAAGAGATTGTTGGTCTCATCGATTTAGTCTCACTGGATGGTGGACTTAGCTAAATCATGACTCACTCACCTTAGCATTCAACGATGCACTTCATGTTGTACTTGCAACAGAATGGAATTAGATTTACAAATATGAAGCGTGACTCCTTGTTATTGACTCTCCAAAGTCTATGAAAATTTTAGTACAAGCCTCTTAACCTGCGATATAGTTGCGTATTTCCTAATTTGAGACTTCAGGCTCCAAATCTTTATATCATTTGGCTTCGTTATTTGCCTACAACCACAAGATCAACACGTCAGATTGTGTAAAAATATTTTTCTTTAGTAAGCAACGTACATTTGTTTAATGATTTTGTCATCCTTCCACTATATCTCGCAATACTTAGGAATTCCCATATAGATCTTCAGGATCTATAATTCCTCTCTTTGTTTTTTACTCTATAGTTAAACGATCTAGAATTAATTTTTCACGTACTCTTGCTTTCGTTGCATTATTTTGAGATTCGTACTTCTCATTTAGCTTGAGCAAATTAAATTTGATCAAGTTTAACAAGTGTTAAAATTAGTTAATTGTTCTTCCTGTAAAGTACCTCATTGTATTGCAGTGGGGTATGCCCCTTGATTCATCAAGACTCGAGAACGTATTGCTTTAATTTTCGAGTATTAGGAATTTATCATATGTATTTAAATTCTGATAGAAATGTTTTTCCTTCCATAGCTATGACATTTTTTATTAATCTATCATAGATAGATCTTTTCAATCAAAGACCCTTGTTACTTTGAACCTCCATCGTAGATGGATTACATCAAAGTTAAAGCTTAAAAAGCTTTCACGAGCATTTTCTTTTACTTCACTAGTTCAATTTAAAGAACCCATAAAATATGATCATCATTTGATCAGACCAGATAGATTGTTTGATATTTACATATACTTATTTGGGATAATTACTAAGTTTTGCAAAACTTATATGTTTACAGGTTTTAAAATAGAAAAATCCAGATATATTAAATTTTACATTAAATGACTTTATAAACCTAAAAAATAAATTAAAAGTTTTAAAACAAGCCTTAAACGGGCGAACATTCAGTTTTAGAATTAGAGAAATTTAAATTGTTTTAAATCCTGTATCCCAATATCCGATGCACGATCTTAGTCGTGATCTTCTATAAATATTCCACGCCTTCGATGAAGCTTCAGGTACATCTTCTTTAGAGCTTCATGTTGAATCGCAATCATCACAGCTACGGTGTGCCTACCCCATGAAGCTCTACAATTAATAAATTGTAAGCGTTAATTAACTTCCAACAGACAGTTAATTAATGAAGGAAACAATCTATAAAATATAGATACTTCTTTCTTTTTGGAGATCTTTAGGTCGCGCATGTACTCGAAACAATTCCAAATCTTATGCCCAAGCTTTCAATAATAATAACACATGGGAGACGTCTTATTCTTGGTTACTAGTTCAAAGAATAACCCCTCAGCCCTTTCAGTAACATGCTCGGCATTCTCCTCATCATTGCCTTACGCTTATTTGTTTTGTCAAGAGGATTTTCCCTAAGGTCAACCTTAGCTTTACATACCACCTCGTAAATCTCCATAAGCGTTGGCTCTTCGCAAGTCTCTATAAATTTGAATATACAAGGAATATATTTTGCATATAGAGATTGCACAATCAAGAATACTCTGAATGCCCCACTTACAGGGTTGACAATCTTCTAGAGATGATTGATGAACCCTTCCATGAAAGAAAAGTGAAACCTTACAGATGTGCCAGGACGCATGTGATAATAACTTAACTCATACGTCAAGGAAAACATCTTATAATTCCTTAATTCCGGAGGATATCCAAAGGTTGCTTAGGCTTCCATATGTTATGGACGTGAGGTGACTTAGTCACCATATCGCCTAGATAAATAGAGAGATCAATCATTTTTTATGTTTCATCGAACAAAATTTTATCGATGAAACTGTAACAATCCTGGCTTGCCTGGTTAGCCAGTCAAAAGTTTCAAAATGACGATGCATCATGTTGTAATTTGCCATCTATAGTTTAATACAGACAATTCGTGATTCAATCATTTTATTGTAATAGCTACTATACAAAGCATTTCACATATTACACTAGAATCCATATTACATTATTATAAAGCATTACGCTATGGCGTTTAACATCATAAAAGTTTTTAGGTAGGTACTTTTCCCACACCAATTGCCTCCCTTCGACATTAGTCGAGCATATTTAGTCTCCCGATAGCCTTGGGTACGGTGTGGCATAATACCAATAGATCGCACCATAAAATCCAGTGGAACCACAATTCATTGATCTTTGTTATGGCATACGACCAATGAATCCAATAATCACCTCATCCCGCGTGAGCCATATGCCCACAGACATCACGTTATGGCACAACTGTCTACAAGGTCTGAGCTAAGAGAGTGTAACAATTATGGGTGACACATTAATCTATGATTACCATATGGCAAGACCTTAACCCATCGGCCTTCTAGTCTTATCTCTAGTATTAAAACGATTTTATCTTGAAAAGTCGTTTTATGTATAAGTTATGCATGAATTCATACCATATTTTTTAAATTTTATAAAACAAATGATTTGTAATATAATGCGTCTAAACTCAAGTTTATCCTTCCCAATCCTTTTTAGATAGGTTAGTTAATTCATAAACCTACTCATTTTATTACGCGATCTCGCTGTTAGAGACTAGTGCTTAAGTACACTTTTTCTCTTAACTTAAGTAGAGATGTCTCAGTTTTATTATGTCACTAAACAATAACAGTTGACATATTATTTAACAAATAAGCATGCATATAGACAATAATAAAACTACTTGACACAGTCGTGCCAATATCTAGTGTTGATCTTGAGAGCCACTTTAGAATCAACTTTGGGTACATCCTAAGGATTAAAACATGACACAAGGCAAGAAGGCATCTTTAAGCTCCGTGTCTCCTCAACATAGCCCGTGATCATCTGTAGTGGAATCGTCACTCCTCCGTGCACCCGTCGGATCTCCTCTTCATTCGTACTTCGTCGGTTCTCTAGTTTTTAGGCCTCCTTGCATCATGCATTTCTTAGTTTTATATTTAATTTAATCCTACTCTACTTACAAGAAAGAAAAACTCCCTCGCCCGCTAAAAACAAAAAAATATAAAAACGCCACATCACAATCACACAGCTTATATTTTATGTTTATGACTCAAGCTCGTGTCATGCATGATGTATTATTAAAGGTAGGAAAGTACTTAAATAAAATGTTGATGAAAATACTTAAGTTATGGTTTGTTAAGACATACTCCCTCCGTCCCACTTTTATTGTTCTCATTTGACTTTTTGAAGTCAATTTTTTTCAACTTTGATCTTTAATATTTTATAAAAATTATACCAATGAAAATATATTTAAAAACCAATTCATTCGTATATTTTACATCAACTATTATATAACGCAAACAAAAATATTAAAGATTAAAGTTGCAAAAGAAAGACTTTAAAAAGTCAAATGAGGACAATAAAAGTGAGACGGATGGAGTACTATATATGCACATGCATCACATATGTATTCCATCCTAAAGTACATGCAAACTACGAGTTTTACCCGCTACTTGTCATTCAAGTAATGACGGTTCTTACCTTATTGCTACATCTTTCCAGTTTAGAAAAATTTTGTCTTTTAAAATTTACAAACCCTAATTAGGATTTTTTTTTATTCCTTTAAATTTTAAAAGTATGGTGATTTACGTAACAAGGAATCCAAAATCACAAGTTTAGTTTTCTTTTATAAGAATTTTTTAATTATGGCTCTTTAAAATAAAAAAAAATTATTTTTTCTAAAACCCAACGTATATGCTCTCATGTTTTTAAACCATAGTTTCCATATTAGAAATAAATGATTTCTAAATTTGAGGTCAAAATGAAAAACTGCAGATTATGTAAAGCTTTCTTATTAGTCACCAATATAATCACGCCTCGATCGGATTTTTAACATCCTCATCTCTTAGGACTATTAAAATATGACTTCATTAGGGTTCGGTTTAACTTGAATAGCTTTTCTTGCTTCCTACTAATTTTGATTTCTTTTAAGAATAACTTATGGTAACTTAGGCTTTTCATATTGGTTTTAGCATACTTTAGAGGAAAGTTTTGAACTTATAATAATTACCTAAAACCGTAAATCATAAAACAAAAACCAAGATTACATGCAAAGAAAAATCCAAGTAAGTTGTAGTTTCTAGTATTTTATGGCAGTTATGGTTTATAATAAAATCCTTGATCTACTAAAAGGTTTTCTTTTAACAATCGACAATCCCCAAGAATTAAAGAATTCCTTGTGTAAATTGATTCAAAAAACCCAAAGCTTGACAAAGACCACTCAAATGTTTCGAAAACTTCGTTTACTTTCGACTATGTTTCTTGCAAAGCAAGAATCAAAATTAAAGATGAAAAAACCCTAAGTTGCTATAAATACAGAAAACCTTAATAACCCGAACTTTATTTTCCTCCAATAGGTAAATCCCCAAAGTTTTTAAGAGAGTGAAAGGTCCTCACTTTCTTAAACTATGTATAATATTGTGTATAGTTATAAAACTGAAATTAGGGTTCGAACTTATATTAGAGTTTTAATATAAACTGTCCAATTGTATTGAATATAGTGAAAGCACTGGGAGTGGTGGTTCCATAGGCTCGTGTCATAGAGAAAAAAGTAGAGGAAAATAGAGTTTATGCATCCAATTTGGTATGACACCAGAATTCAGTGGAGTGGTGAGCCATAGCCGAGAGGCCTTGGCACGAACCATGGAGTGGTGAGCCATAGCCAAAACTCGTGCCATAGGGCTAATTTTTCACAAAAAAAAAAAAAAAATACTATGGCGTCGGCTGTTAGCTAACAGCCGAGAGGCCTTGGCACCAACCACGGAGTGGTGCGCCATTCTTTTTTCTCGCGCCAAGGCTTGGCGCCAGCCGATGGCACCACCATTCCCTCCGCTCTAAGAATGTAGAATTGATGTAATATTTATTGGTTTTCATTATCATTTACTCATACTTAAAAGCGTGGAAAGCTCTATTTTATGACATAAAAATAACCAAATTGAAACAAATACTAAGAGCATCCACAATGATAAAGCTTTTTAATAGGTTTATAAAATGTTAAGTCATAAACTTATAAAGCTTTTGATAGTATAAACATTATACCACTATGTATAAACCTTTTACAATAATATAAAATGTTCAACCATAACACATGCATTAAATTATGAATAGGTCTGGGATTTTGGACCTCTTCATGCCACATAAATATAAACTATAAGCACACTATGGTTGAAACAAAAGATAAACCTTTTTATGAGTTTTAAACATTTTCATATTCATTAAATTTGATGACTATAGTAAGTAGACCGACCCTAATATGACTTTTTATATATATAAATAAGTTGAATACATAAGGCCTGCATACGTGATAGCTAAAATGTCAGCATATATACGTAGAAGTGTGAACAACCTTAAATTAGTCAGTTAGTATTAAATATATCCTTACTCTAACAAACTTAAATGAAAATTCGTAGCTAATGTCAACCAAGTTGGTTCTTTTGTTAGGGTTTTACGTCATCTCCTTCCTCACCGATGATTATAAAAATTCTTACTATGGTTGAATTGACAATCAGATCAGATAATTTAACATTATGTTTTTCTAATATGAACAGAAGTAATAAGATTCTCAAAACTAGCTAGATGATAAAATTAGTGAACCAACCTCGATTGTACCTAATATGAGTTGTGAAGTTATATACAACAAATTAAAGTAATCGAATAAGACATGCATATATACCTGATAATTAAAACGATGTAGAAATGTGATAGGTTCTTAACAACTTTTCATTAGTAAATAAGTCATTATAATGTAATAAATTTAAATAAACAATTTTACCAAAAAATGTAAACAATTTCTTGCTAATAACCAATTAGTGTTTTCTTTTTTCTGTCATGACGCCCTCTAAGCAATAAGAAGACAACACTGGTGCAATGTTCCTTCGGTTGACATTTTACATTCAATATAAAATGCATACTATGATTATTGATCAGCTCGTCTCTCTAGCACGATAGTACTAACACAACACAAGTAAATTAAAACTTACTGCAAATTATAATACACAACAAAGGAAGCATATATTATCACCTTATTACCACCCAGACCATTAACCTATTTCCATCATAGGACTGGTGATCTTAAATATGAAATCAAAATACAACACAGCACGTACAATACACGCTCAATGAAAATGATAGTAAACATCAAAGTATCACCTTAGTACCACACAGACCCATCATTAAAGTATAGGACCAAGGATCTTCACGACGAAATCAAACATGAACTAAATAGAAACGCTGTTTGGAACGCCTGTCTTTGGAACACCTTTCTTGGTATCACCAGCAGAATAAGGGTTGAGAAGCTGGTAAGGAAGTATCCCCGCACCACTTCGGTTTTTCAGTTTGGGATCTTCATTTCTCTTGTCTATGATAACTTCCAGCTCTTTCAATGTTCCACTAAACTTCTCAAACGCCCTTTTTATTGCAGGCTCCACATCCCATGCAGGCTCTATTTTTCCACCAACATATATTTCATCTGGTGAATGATCCGATGAAACATTTAAAAGTGACATAACTTTCATGGCTTGGACTTGGGATGGGAAACATTGCAGTAGTGCAGCCTCAGGTCTTTCTAGAAATGATTTCCACTCTTTAGTGTAACCGCCATCCATCATCATATGGTCCTCGTTCGGCATATTGGTTCTAGCACTACAACATTTGAAACTTTTAGCTAAGACCTTTGTCGTAGCAGAAAGTGGTAAAATGTCGTCACAAAACGTTTCCGCGACAACGTGTCGTAGCCGAATGTATTGTCTCAGAAGGTTCGTCACAAAAGGTTTTAGCGACGGCAAAGGGGTGACAATTAGCGACAACGCGGGGCCCACCAAAAAAGCAACACAAACTAGTTGACTGACGTGGCATTGCATTTTCAGCGACGACTCACGTCGTCACTATTCAGATTTTGTGATTTATTTGTTCTAATTATTTTTTTATTATATAAATATAAATAAACATAAAAACCATTAATTAAAATTTACAGGAATCACTTTAGCGACGACGACGTTGTCTCTAAAAACGACTCTAGGCATTGGTTTCTGGCATTTTTTGACGCCAAATGTTGATTTAGCTACAGTTTTAGCCGTCGCTAATGGTACCGGCTATGAAAAAAAAACAGCAGCTAAATGCTGCAAATCCAGATTTTTTTCTGAAAAAAATCTATAAAAACCAAACCTGAAAATCACCCAGAACTCTAATACAAATTGCATGTGTCCATTCATTCATTCTTAAACAACCAAAGTAAGTCATACTATTCGGTTATCACAATACAATTAAGCTACTACATAGAGTAATCCGATAATGCAAATAACAAAAGGAGAGATGTCAATACAAATACCAATAACCTACATAATCCCTACTCGTCATCATAAATATCGACATCATACTCACGATTACCATCGTCACTGCCATTATCATCTTGTTCACCACTTTGGCTAGTTTCGGTATCAAAGGTCGGGGTGTAACTATTACCAAGGCCGAGAGGATAAGAACTAGGGGCGGGAGAAGTAGAGTTAGGGCCGCCAGGAGTAGAGATAGAACCAGGAAACACTTCAAGAGTGTATAAATCGTGAAGGAGTACCTTGATGACGGTTGAAGAAATCCACAAATTTTTTCAAGGCGTTTTGTTGACCTTTAGATGATTTTATTTTCTCCTCTTTCTCTAAAGCATGTTGCCTCTTCATGTCTTCTAATTGCTCCCGGGTACCATAACCTGGTCCGGTTGTGACCTCTCAGAATCCAGATTGCCCGTACCCGCTAAGTTCCTGCCTACACCCGCTATATGCGCATGATTTGTGCTCTGAGTGACTTCAGCCAAGACTTCTCTATCCGTCTTGGGCATGATGGTTTCGGCGGTGATTACTTCTTAGATTGCCTTCATTTCTGCCTGTGTAGTTAAAATAAACAAAAGTTAAAATATAACAATGACGGAAGGCTACTTGGTAATCAGTGCAGGGTCTGGCTTGCTGAGTATTCAAATCGTCTTACGACTAGTTTCGGAAACTTAATTGTTTCACCTGAAAACGGATCAAGTGGTTCCGAATTAAGCTTCATACAAATTATACAGGGGGTTATTGGTTGAATTAAAGTTTGGAACACTTGTAATAAAACCACATATACGTCTAGTGCACGAGTGGTTCACCTCTCATTAGGTGCATATAATTTTATTTACTTCATTCACAATCTGCATTATGAACATACTGTAAATTCAGAAACCCAACAAGAACCTCTTTGAAAATTATTTAAATTTAACTCATGCAGCAAATAGACAGATTCAACTTAACTTTAACTTCAAACTGCATGTCAGGAAAATAATCTAGCCAATTGAAGTAATCGTCAATCATACAGTAGTCATTGCAATTTCTAGTTTACTAACCCTATATAACTCAAAGTGATGGATTATAAGTTCAATGATATATGCGCGGTTCTCCAGCTAAACCTAACAAAGTAAATGCACCAACAAATTAAAATGGGAAAAGAAAAAATGTTTAAAAAGCATACTGAAGCCAAAAAGTCAACATATGTCGACTCAAATTTGTCTTCTGATGAATATGTGTATTAAATAACTAAAAGGCTCTTTAAACATGGCTCATGTACTTGGTAGTACTAACATATAGAGCTTTTCAAATCAAGAATTGGGAACAGTGTACGATGTTCAAAGAGAAATTAATACCTAAGTTTTCTGGTGCCCAACATAGATAGAGAAGTTTGCACCATATCGGCCTACTGGTTTAAAGGTCTTTTGATCCTTCGCCTCGAACACTATCTCCAGTTTGCGGTTGCCATTTTGTTTAAAGGCCTTTTTTAACGTCGTATGTTCGCTTTCCCCACGTTTCCCCGAACCTACAAATATAAGTGATAAGTCAACAAGTAATCAAATTCAAGTTTATAAAATAATTTTACACTTTCTTTCTTGGCATTGCTAGGAATAAAGACCTGGGGCGCCGTGTCCGGTTTGATCACCACCTGCATCCCCACATTGATGTTGAGCTACACAGGCTATCTGTAAAACATACATTTACAAGTACATATAATTTTATTGACAATTAATACAGATACACACTCAAATACTAACTATCATTCATATAAAATCTACAATTTAACACATTATTGATAATTTCATTCAAATAAGTCTTATTTTGCAAAATTTCACGATTTAAGATCATTGTATCCTTCACTAGAATCATCGCTTAGAAACAACATGAACACTAGCAGCAAATTGTGCAAGTCTCAGGTTTGCTAAAGGGTAGCACGTGTCTTGATAAGGACTGGACTTTGCATGTTTTTTTAAGTGAACAACTTATATTGTTTGTTGTTGTTAGATTAAACAACATAATGCATATATCGATAACCACTATTAACTAAAACAAGAAGAATGCATGCTGTTGATCATCAACATATGAAATAGATTAGAAGGAACTTGAATACACATTATTTTAATTGTTGCTCATAAACTAGTAGGTCGTCACTTTCCCTTTGTGCCATCTCATAACGACGCAGCTTTATTAAACCATCCCTAACTATACAAATAAACACTAATATCATAGTGTTGTGAAACAAAGAAACACCTAACTAATAGACCATTTTTGTCTGGACTATCATTCAACAACCTCTTAGTTAAAGCAAGACTGATATCCGCACTTATAGGCTATTATAGACGGGTGAATGACAAATCAAATGTATACCAGGTATGGTTATTGACATGTAACATTCTCTAAGACCAACCAAATGGACCAACTTGCGTTGAAACCATGTTGGACCATTCTTCATGTCCACACATTTTACATAATCAAGCTGTATTTTTTTCTTTTAAAATTCGATTAATTGACAACAACCTCGATTATATTTAGCCACATTCAAACACATATTCCCAAATTTAGAATTAATAACTAACTTTTTCGCATAATCATATTCACAATGTTAATACCAAATTCAGACGCATACTAACCAGACGCATATTCACAATACCATACTAACCAAATGCATATTACACGTCGTAGATTACCAATACCCAAACACCATGTTTACAACCCTCGGCAGACGGGAGAAAACTAAAAAGCAAAATGAGAATTATACCTGTAACTGTAACAAACCCTCGACGGACAGGACAACAGCTGGTGGTCCGGCTGTGACGGTGGTGGCAGACAGAAGCGGTGGTCCGGGGATGGTACTACACAATCATAAAAAACCAAACACAAACAAAATTAAACAAAACAAAATAAAAAATCAAATAATTACCAAAATAAATAACTAGATAAACAAAACAAAATAACTAGATAAGCGGTGGTGGCTATGGTACGAGGTCGGCGGTGGTGCCCGATTGTGTTGAGAATTGGCGATGATGAAGAGCAGTTGGGGTGAGAAAAAGTGTGTGGTGCCAGATTGTGTTGATAAGAGGTTATTATAATTAATTAATTTAATTTAATAATGATTAAATCTAAAGGTTTGGCGGGCTAAAGTAAAACTTTTGGTGGGAAATGAAATTTTTGCTTTGCTTTTAGCTGTGTTAGGGGTGTTAAAATACATGATCCAACTCGAATCCAACCCGCACCCGAACCCGAATAAGTCTATTTGGGTCGGACTACTCATGTCAAAAAAATATTCGGATTATTCAAGGTCAACTGTAGTAACCCGAATACTAAATAGGGTCGTGTGTCGGGTTTAAATGTTTTGGCTAACTCGGGTTCGGGTTAACCCGAATAAATATTTTTTTATTATTATAATTTAATTTTATTAATCTTGTACTTAAACGAGTATAAATAAGCAATATTTTTTAATTTTTTTTATTTAATTTTATTAATCTTGTACTTAAACGAATATAAATAAGCAATGAATTCCAGTTTACTCATATTCAGTTGACTCGACCCCGAGTTGACCCGACCTAAACCCGAATTCAAATAGGAGCGGGGTTGGGTATTGATTTTTTTGGCCTTGACACGACTTAGACCCGACCAACATGGCCCTACTAACACCCTTAATTTTGTATATTGCCATGGACCGATGTTTATTAGTGGTTACCTAGATAATATGATGCATTGGTATTTTCCGAGGTTCTGACATTGCTTATCCTTCTAGGCTGTTGCTTTGATGCCGCGATGCCCTTACCTGTTGGTGCTAATGCGCGGCCTAGGCTTAGCGGCCAAATAGGCGGACATGTCCCCCCAAGTGTTATCAACACAAGTGATGATGCAATACTTGAGAGAAGTGTTATAAGGAAAACATATTTATTATTATTATTATTTTATTTTATTAGGGGTGTGTGAGGGTCTCTCGTTTATTAATGAACTACCGGACAGAAGCCATAATTATTGAGGGTTAAAAAAACTCGGTGAGTCATACTTGGGTATCCGTGATGATGCCACGTGTCCTAGCAATTTCCATCATGCGGTTGTGATTAAGCCACGTCATGCACTGACATGATGCGACGTTTGATTCTCTCCTTTTCCTCTATAAATAGGGGTCTCCTCTCACTTTTACAGTCACGTCTTCCTTTTTATCGCTCTTGCACAACACGAATCTTAAGAGTATTTGCTCTCTTCTTCAAGTGTGTTCCTTCTTCCCATCTTTCTTTTTCTTTTCAATTTTATTACTTCCTTTCCGAATCCTTCGTCATGTCGCTTGACCATTTTGACAACCTTAATATTCCGGATGCCGACCCGCTTGACCCATCCTTGGAAGTCGCGATTCTTCATAAATTTTGATACGCACCTTTACAAATCTTCCATTTGTTGCTTTCAATTATCTCATCATCATTGTCTTGGGTGTCGTCATTGAAGTTCAAGAGCATTGGCTTGATAAGATCACAGTTGCTTTGCTACTTTAAGAGTTCTTTGAGGGACGACACATGTCCCTCAGGAGGTTCCTTCTTTTACGTCATTCAGTGGTGTAATTGGTTCCGACCTATCATTCTATAGCATTAGGCAGATTGAATTTGGTTCCTACGGATAACGCCAGGTAAAAGTCCACTGGTGAAGGAGAAAGGTTGTCCTTTCGTTAAGCTCTAGTCCTCAACAAGCCTGATTAAAGGACAAAACATGTTAGCCTCGCCCCGGGTGTTATCCCAGGACCAAGCTCCGATGTAAGAGTAAGTATCGAATAAAAATGAAGTTGTTAGGCACTGCAATAAGTATAATAAATGCGTATGGAAAAATGTTGTGTTGCATTGAATGCGCTTGGGGTATTTATACTACCCAAGTACTGTACTTGACAACCATAGAGGAATGGGTTGTCGAGCTAGATGGCTAGGGTACTGTTAAACCCTAGGGAACAACATCCCTAAATATCCGGATCGACGACGCACGCCTGGGTATTGCCATGGACCGTGGTTATCAGTGGTTACCTAGAAAATAGGATGCATTGGTCTTTCCCGACATTGCTTATCTTTCTAGGCTGTTGCTTTAATGCCCGGAGGCCCTTACCAGCTGTTGCTAGTATATCCGCTAGGTTCAAGTGAATGGGTCACGCAACCTAGAACTAGCGGCAATATACACGAACATCGACGTTATTTCTGAAAGTGACAATAAAATTTTAGCAAAACTCCGCGACTTTTCAAAAAAAAATGTAACATACGAAGATCAAAACTAACTTGATACTATATTGTTACCATGTTTCATGATACATCAATGAGCTAACTGCACATGCTTGTAACATAGACGATGTATTATGCTTGGTTCACGTACGTACACATCTCGTCGTGGAACGAGGGCTTAAAACCTCGTTAATTACATTTACAACTTAGACACATTTCAACTACAAAAATAATTTTAAAATGTAACTACATCTTTATATATATTTAAAAAAAAATTATAAATCATTTATAAATCTTTTTAAACGGAACATACCTTAATATATTTTTTAAAATTAGTTTTAGCAATTATAAATAAACATGCCTTTCTATTTATTTTATCATCCCGGCCTCCGGATCGTGTTTTAAGCTAGAATCTTTATGGGTAACAATTGGTAGCAGAGATTCTATACGAATCAAACTTGTGATAACTGAATATCGAAATCAGTTCAGTATAAGAATTGACGGATGAAATTTGTAAAGTTAAAAATGTTGGAGTGTCATACAAATTCTTTTATTTCTTGACCCGACAACTGATATTCCTAAACCAATTTTTCAATCTTATGTCCATGGGCAGCTTCACAAGGGTATCTGGACATAAGAAAGCTGAACACGAATTGACGACTCAATCGAGAAGAAAGGAACTTCCGATTCACTCTTACCGTGTTGTTTGCTTTGAGACATTTCGGTAACGAGAACATGCTAGTACAGCCATGAAACGCTGTTAAATAATTTTAAAAGCAATTTAAAACGAAACTACACCTTTAAACATTTTTAAAGCTAATTTTAACGATTCTAAAAACATTTATAAATAGAGATACACCTTTAGCGACGACCCTATTCTCACCAAAGTGTTGGCGGGATTTATGTTCCCATTTCGCGGTATTTAATTTTGGCTCGAAAATAAAAAATTACTCTCTCACATTTTGCGATGACAACTATGGTCCCTAAAAGTGAGATGATACTTTCTGTTGTTTGACCAAAGAAAAAGGTACAAATAGTGGAGCCCACACAGTATTTTTAGACTACTGGGTTGTTCTAAGTTTTCTCCCTCGCCAAAAGTTTCAATGGTGTAGTGTAGCAATGTGGTTACTGGGGGAAGTATCCAGCAAAATCGTATCGTCCAAAATTAACTGTTGCATGGTGTCCAGATACCACCCATATGATGGTTAAGACGATTTTAATCAAGTCAGATTGGGTTTTGAGTTTTGGCCACCATGATGCGTCTTCCTTGTCTTTATGTCCAACTGTTCGAATTTATGTCCACCATGCTTGAAGCTCTTCATCATCTTTTACTATATGTGCTCAAGGACGGAACATCATTGAGACCAAGGGGGGTTGTGGCCCCCCTAAAAAGTTTACTCTCAAGTATCATTTACTATATAATGTTAGTCATTAGCTATGCAAAATATTAACGTTTTATAGTTTCGCCCCCCTAAAATATGTATTTCATATTTTGGCCCCTCCGACAAATGTATTCAAGTTCCGTCCCTGCATGTGCTTGTGGATAGTAGTGGTCGACATAAGAAGTTGCCCATTGTTCGATGCATCCCTATGGAAGGTTAGCCCGTTTTTCGCATATGGATAAGTTCTGTATTAAAAAAGTTAGCTTTGACCCCATATGGTTCATTTATATCTTCAATAGCCATGCCCCTAAATGATAGTAAGATATAAGTACTAAAGTTTTCATACAAAAAAGAGAAATGCTAGAACCACAAAAGAACTTTCACAAAATGTTTTACAAAATGATATGTCATAAAGTTAATGGCAATCTTAAAGTTACTTTTAACCTCTCTCTCTTACATGGAATTCACAAATGCTTGGACACATCTCATTTTTATAAAAATCATTTTGTGGAGAGTTTTTGTGGTTCTCAGCCAAAGATTCTCTACAAAAAATTATAAGTCCCTTGGATGAGGGATTTTGTGCATTTTAAAAGGCTATTTGCATTAAAATAATAATAATAATAAGTAACATGGTGGTTTAACTTCTAACTTATATAATTATGCCAAACAAGCAAAGGACTTCAACAAATAACAACTTTGGTAAAAAAATTATTTCAACAAGGCTATAATCATCCCGTTTCACCATCATGATCGGGATTAGTTCAGATAGTTAGATCGGTTTATGGGTTTGATTAGAGGTTGAAGTTCTTATAAAAATGATTTTCATGGTTCACCTACAATGAAATGAATGAATTATTGTTCGCTTTAAAGTTGAAACAATATCCATTTGTATTATTTGAACGTTAGTTTAATAGAATATATATTTATGTCTGTGCATAACATGAAAAAAGGAGTTTTCATTAGTAATTTGCTAATATGGGTTTTGTTAATTATACTTTATTTTTGTGAAACTTTATGCATTTTCAATGAAAATCATAAGAATATTATACTTAAGAAAATCAATTTTGTTACATTAGTTTTGGCAGTATAATGGTGTAACCCTTTAGTTTTGTGTAAAAGTATTGTTTAATTGGTTAACTATGTTTGGCCATATTTTATCTATTACATGGTTTGACTATTCAATAAAATCCTTAAAACATCTTTAGTGATCACCTCATTGATCTTTAACTTAAACCCCAAAATGTGTTGCCTAGTGGTGGGGTATTCAGATATTTTCCGGTGGAGTTCTCAAGCTCAAACCTCATGGAAAACAAGTTTAAGGGGTAGGGAAAGAACTAGGAATCGGTTTAGCTGATACTAAGGTTAAACCACGTACATATGGGTCACAAGCTCGCCTTCCACACATATCGTGAACAAGGAAAAGTTCACCCCATTTGTTAATCTTTAACTCAATGTCTCTTTTGTTAATGCATTTACCTTTAAGCGGTTATTTAAAAGAAAACTTTTGGCAATGTTATCATTTTATTGTTTGGGGTTTAATATTTTTTACACTTCATCAAAAAATATTCTAGTCAATTAAAATGAAACTTACAAAATGTAGGATGTCTTGTTGTCAGGGTTCTAAAATACGAAACAGGCCAATGCGTCGTCTCTAGGCGTAGCGTGCAATAAAGCGCGATAAGGCGTGATAAAGCGCGCTATAACGCGCCCTTTTTGAAGCTTTTAAAAGTTTTCATAGATTTGAGCTTATTTACAAGTATTTATAATTTGAGTTGTATGGGATTCGGGCTTAGTAACTTCATAACACAATTTTAAGCCCAGTAGCTAACTAATATTGACCACTCTATAAATATTTTTTGCCGCCTTGAGTCACGCCTTAAAAACGCTATGACGCAACGCCTCACGCTAAAGCTTGAGGCTTGGCTATGCCGTCACGCCACGCTTCACGCTATTTATAACCTTGCTTGTTGTATATGCAGTTATATTTTTTCCTTAACTATTGTTATTCTTTCTTTTAGGGTTGCTAAATCATGAATGTACAAAATATTTGAGTATGAAGAATGAGTACCTGCTGATTAGGTCAGCTGGAAGAGCCTCGTGATCAAAACGCCACCATTTATGATAGGCGTCTGAGCAAAGTTCCATATAATATCTTGCTTGAGAAAATGTTGACTCGATGACACCATCAACATTAATTAGGCTATTTCGAGCTAGAGCATTGATTTGCATTGTGAATCGAAAATAAGGGAACAATAGTCGGTAAATAGGATACACTTGGCTAAGATTATGGTGGGTAGAAATTATGTAAAGCTCTGATACACAATGGGTTCTCAACCTGCAATATTAATAAAAATCCTAAAGATTCGAAGAAAGGAATTAGCTTAGTATTGATCAAGTGCTTTTTCACATTGACTCGTACCTTAGATGGCAAAACATATGAACATGTAAGTAATATATGATGGCCACTAACCAATGGCTAACAAACTGGTGATGGGCAGAATCATGGGCAAGGACATGAGCCTTTGCTAGCTTTCATAGCCAGGCATCCGTAGCATGGGGAAGTGGGTTGGTATACGTGATTCCACTGTGGTTTATTACCAGACTTGGGGCCAGTCAACTCAATGGCTATCGGCATCAATGTACCAACAGGAGTAAGGAACAATAAAGTTCTTGAACCATTTAGAGTTGTCCCTTTGATCTTTCTTGTGTCAGTAACATAAGGCAATAGTAGATCATGATAATCCAACATGAAGAGTTTCTTTTGTGCATAAGCGTGCTTGTGTGTACAGATATATGTTTTTTCACCATTAATAAAACTTCACAATCATAAGGGATTAATTTAACTAAATGATATCACGCTTTCATAAAGTATTTTGTTTTGCATTACCTCTTCTGTTAGTGCAAATATTACGATATTTAATTTATACATTCTTTTTATGTTTTGGTGACGACAAACATGTAACTTGTAAAACATAACGTAAAGCTCACAAGTTACTCGTAGATGTATACTTCAACTCACGGATATCTCACCATCCATATCCATCACAACTTACGGATATCTCACCATCCTTATCCACTACAAGTATACATTTATCAACTCGATCTCGACATCCGAGACTCTTACTCATATGGGCTTCACTAGTTGGATCGGGTCAAGCAAACGGGCTAGCCCATTAAGGCTCAATAGAGTTTGGCCCATTAAGGCCCAATAAAAGGTTCTAGAAGATGGAGGGAAACTAGTGATTTCAAATTTGAATTAAGATTCTAGGAGATGGAGGGAAACTAGTTGGCGAATGCTTTTGTACAAACACCCTTTTATCCATTGGACAAAAAAGACTTCTCCAAGTCAAGGATATCCTATAAAAGGCCAAGGTTTTCTTCCTCCTCCTCCTTGATGAAAACACACGACACCAACACGCATATACATAGAGTTTTCTATCTTCATCTTTGATAATGGTTCTAGCATAAGGCATGGATCATGGTTACACTCTATGTTAGTTCCACTAATACTAAGTGGTATGTAGTAAAGTATAAGATGTCTCTACATGGAAGTGATCATCCTTGATTACTTGTATATCATGTAGTAGATTGGGTTGCATAGAAGTGATTACATTTGATCACTTGTATGTCATAGGGTAGATTCGATTTCTATATTATAATTCTTATGTATTTATCTAGATCCGGATAGTGTATAAATCTGGAATTAATGTTTGTGTGTCGGTTGGTATTTTAGGCTTTAAAATATATTGGTGAAGTGGTAGATCGGTTCTAGCTAAGATTAGCACTCGACATCTAGCTTAGTGTCGGAAAATATTATAAGCGACGCGTTTATGTGTTTAGGCCATAAAACACAAGGTTTTAGTTATGTTGAGCCATAAAACATAACGGGTATGGTTGTATCCGAAGAAGGACTCGACATCTAGCTTAGTGTCGGAAAATAATGTAAGCACCGTTATAAGGCTTTCTCCGCCAAAGGGAGCTTGTTGATTAGTGAAGTAACTCTCGAGTTGGATACTCAGGGAGTGGAGTAGGGCGAAGAGGAGCTTCGTGACCGAACCGCGATAAATCACCGTTACCGTTTTGTATTTCCTTTTACCTTTTGCTTTACTTATTTCTTTACATATAACGCTTTACTTTTACACTTGCATTGTGCTCACGATTGTGTGAATTGTTGTGTATATTGTGTTAGTTATGATTATATAGCTCTTTGTAGTAAACATTGTGAGTGTGGTGTTAGAATATGCGCTAGTTATTGTAAATCTATTATCGAAACTTCTCATATTGCGTCAAACTTGATTGGTGATTTGATACGAAAGATCTAGTCCAAAAACCACGTCTAGGGGCGGTCCCCATAAATCGGGCGGCCCCCTGATTTAGTCAGGCGGCCCCATATATTTATGAGACCGCCGGAAGAGAGTTATGTAATGTCTGCCATATTTTTAGACGGAAACGTATTCACCCCCCCCCCCCCCCCCTTCTCAGGTTTCAATTATTGGTTATACCGAGCCACGTCACTCTAATTTTTAAAACAAATAGTTTTTAAAATAGAGTACGATCCATGTATCAAATTACCCATGAAGGAAGATTAAATATAAAAAGTGTTTTGTTGTTTGATTCGTAATAATTTCGTTGTTAGATATACTTCGTATAATAACTTGAAGGAAAATCTTCTAAAAAGAGTTTGGAAATGTCAATATATTTTTTTAGTCGTAAGAGTAGAAATGGCGTCAAAAACACATATTTTATGTGTTGGAACAACTTTCTGAAGTCCTACGTCCTTCCATTAAGTCACCAAATGATTTTATACAAAAAATGTGTTTTTTGGGTCACTGGTAGCGGTCCCCTAAATGTTAGGACGGCCCCCTAATATATCTAGGAGCCGTCACCTTTCTAGGGGCCGTCTGTCTGTTTCGTCAAAATTTGGCAAACTTTGAAAATTCATATAAAATCAACCATAAGTCCGTAGAAGTCGTGTCACCCGCCATTTTAAAGGTAATTAAGTATACTTTCATTTAAAAATATTTCCAAATCTTATTTCCAAATTTAAGTAAGTCAGAAATGCAAATTACTACATAGTGTTAAAAACATTGAGTTTCGTTCTAACGTAAAACTTGTATTTTATGTTTTCCTTCGAGTCGGGCATTTCTAGTTGATGTATCTTTGAAAAATAATGTATTTATATTTTTAAAATATTGATCTTGATTAATTTATGAAATGGGGAGAAAACCATTTTATTTTCAAATAAAATCGAGCTAAGTATACATCATTCTATCTAATACACAAAACGACGACGGATATCTTTATGTGTATGTTAAATGATTATGCATGTTTTCTAATTTTTGTTAATAGATATTATTAAGTGAGCATTGCTACTTGTAATTGAGCTACTTATATATCTAAACACATATGCCATGTATACTATTTATTTGTTACTAGTTTTCCGGATTATGCCTAATAGGAATTACGCTAGATCACTTGCGTTAAGTTGCGAAATTGTTTGTGCATTGCATATAGGCATAGATCGCTATATTTACAAGTGTTACATAAATGTCTTTTAAATCATTTTGTGTGTAGTAACCCACTTAGGAATGAGAGTTCAATAGTTTCTCTAAGTGTGTAGGAAAATATTTCCATAAGATCATATGTTAAAACTCATCAACAAAATATTTCCAACACATTAACTCTTTTCCAACAAAATGTCTAAATCTTTTCATCGTCTTGCCTTGTTTGACCTTGGGTTGGTCAAACAAAAGAAACGGTCATATTAATACATTAGTATTTAAGTAAAATAAAATGTATTTTTTAAACTTCGCTTGTGCTTGTATTGTTTAAACACACACACATAATTATATTCCTTTTATAAACATATAATATTTTACAAAATATGTGTTGTATAAAAATGGTTAGAAAATTATTTATATACTCATAAAATATCAAAAACTATGCATACTATACATAACAACAAATAGTTTTTCGCATAGGCAAAATATATGACAATCTTGAAGTAAGAAATTAACTTGTCATTATTCATCAACCTCACCTTACAACTAGTCTTAGGATTAATGGAACACGCTATGAAAATCTTTATTTGTTTTCTTTTACAAGAGTGTTCGTGAGGGTCAAGAAAGATTCCGAATATATATCGACTCATTATTCAAACTAGGATTGATATTATTATCGAAACTAATTGATAAGTTTTCGAGTATGAACATGAAATCGGATTCTTATTTGTCTAGCTTTAAAATTATATCAAAATATAACAAGCGATATTATATTAAACCTACATACTCAATCACACTAGATTGATATGAAAATATTGACATCCTTCTCAAAGACGATAAGAATATGCATCGAATCATAACTCACACTTGTGTAAATGATGTCATATTGAGTCTACTTGTCCAATAGTTGTGTTTTCAATTTATGGCAAATATATGTATAAAATACACAATGAAGTAGGATTGACGACTTGAATGTTTTATCCAAAATATTCAAGTAATTTACCTTGCAATGCACTTGGTAAAGTTGTCATCTCCGAAAAGCCAAACATGAGCAAATGCACAATATATGTAAGTTTGCTCAAACAATTCAAAAATTCAAAAGTACAACTCAAAACTCAAACTCTCTTCTCATTAAAACTTTCTCTTACTATACCAAATAAGCATAATATTCCTTCTTCACAAAATGAGAATCTTTTAACCATCTAAGATTAGGACTAGGAATAATTAAATATATTCACCAAACCATTATTGTACTTTCTTTAAATAAGTGATCGTAAGAGGATTTCAAAAATGAAGATGATTATGATTTAAACGATAATCAATCTCACTATTCAATCTAATTAAAAATTTGGAATATGAACATGAAATCGAGATTAGGATTTATCTAGATCACGAAAATATCAATCAAATGACCATAGATATTTTTTCGAGTCTACATGTTTAACCATCGTGTTGTTGAGCATTGGGGTCGGTTTTCTAAATAAACATTGATAACATCTTGTTGTTGAGCCATAATGAAGTAAAATGAGTTATGTGATGTGATACTATGTATAATATTGTGCAAATATTAAACATCGAATTAGTGTCGAACTTATTTTTTGAGACTCTGAAAAATAAACTGTTAATTATATTAACATATTAAGAAAATAGAATTGCTGTAATATTTCTAGCTATGTGAAAGATTTTGGTTTTCATCATCATTTACCAAGACTTAAAGACGTGTAAAGCTCTGTTTTATGACATAAAAATAACCAAGAAAACAAATATTAAGGACCAAGTTACTCGAATGACATGAGCAACATGTCATACGGAGTATTGTTATATATGGAGTAAAATTATGTGTGAATAATTTACTCATTAAACTAGATTATAATGTTAAGCAGGCCGACCTCACTTTTACCTAATATGAGTTTTTATATATATAAATAAGTTGAATATATAAGGCGCTAAAACGTCAGCATATATACGTACTTTGGCAACAAGCGTTTTGAAGCGTTTATGAGCGGCAAACGACAAACGGTAAGCATTTTAAATGAAAAGCTTGTTTGACAACACCTCAACAAGCATTTGAATATTGTTTAACCGCTCAATCTCAAATGCTTCTTGGAGAAGCATTTGAGAACTGCTCCTAGCAGTTTGTTATAAAATTACATTTATACCCTCAAATATAAAATTTATAATTTCTGTAATTGGGTTATATGCCATTTTTCGTAATTTTACATTTTCTAATTACAGCATACAATTATGTTACCAAACATCTTTTTTAAACAAACAGCTACTGCCTAACTGCTTCTGCTAACTGCTTCTGCTAACTGCTCCTGCTTACTACTCCTGCTACTGCTACTGCTTACTGTTACTGTTACGTGTCGCCAAACATACCCGAAGTGTGAATGGTTCTTAACAACCTTCCATTAGTCAGTTAGTATTAAATATGTCCATACTCTAACAACCGTAAATGGGAATTCGTAGCTAATGTCAAGCAAGTAGGTTCTTTTGTTAGGGTTATACGTCATTAATTTGTTTGCACGCATACGATGGTTGACTTTCTCACCGATGATTATAAAGACTTGAGTTGTATCCACGCCATGCATACGATGGTTAAAGGAGAAGAAAATACGGGTGGTCTGGTGCAGTTGTACCTATGGTACAAACCGTGAAGAACTATGATCGTGAGACTTTTGTAGAAGCATGTGTTCAGTAGATGCAAAATCAAATGATTTTCTACTCAATAATTATGACTATAAATAAGTTACCTCTGTAATTGGCTATATGCTTAAAGGAACAGATGCTTGAAAGTGTCAATGGATTAATATTAGATTAGTATTTGTATAGGCCTATTGTTTGTGTTATGAGGCCTAACCCATCTTATTATGTTACTTATATTGTATTATGACATTACGGATTAATCAATTAGTCATTCACCCTAACATGTTATCACAACCAAAGATCCAAAAACCTTAAAAATTTCTAACCATAACCGAACTTATTCCGCCACAATCAACATACTTTTTCCTCCCAAATGAGTCAATCATCCCCCCTCATTAAAACATCATGACTGTTCCATCTCCTACTCCTACTTTGTCCTATGATAAGTTTCTATCGGTTTTAATCGGTTTTTAAAAATCAAACTTGAAGATTTGATAGTGTGTTTTTGTAAAAGTGGTCGGTTTTTGAATCTAAATATCAAAGTTGAAGATTCCATAAGTAATTTTCTCTTTTTTTTTAAATGGCAAAGAAATTTTCATTAAAAAACTAACAAGTAGCTAAAAATGATATTAAAGTACCAAACTTAAACGCAAGCACCTAAATAAACGTTAGTCGCGCTAAACTCCACAAGTACAACCCTAGGAAATACATAAATAAAGAAACTACACATATTTGAGACATTTGAAAGCATCTGATGATCTGATCAATACCGATACTCAATAAAGTATTATAGAGTCCATACTCTAACAAACTTAAATGAGAATTCGTAGCTAATGTCGATCAGTTGATGCTTTTTGCTAGGGTTTACGATATGATCTCACCATAGGCATCACTTTTTAGTTAATTTCTACCTCACTTTTATCTTTTACTTTTGATTACTTTTAATCTATTTCGATGTGTTTGTGAATCACAACAATTCTATAAAAGTACACTACTACAAACAAATATCATCATTTTACAATTACTTTTATCCATTAACTATACTTTCTATCAATAAATATCACCCTTCATCATTAAACTCTCTTAATATATGAACTAAACATTTATTTTGGAAAAAAACGAAATATAAATATGAACAATATAATTATATTGAATCGGATAGAGTGACTTCTGCTAAAAAAAAATAGATAAGACAAACATAAAATCAAATTTAATTTGCCAATTATTGAAACAAAAAGCAATTATGACTTACAAATACAAAACAATAGGCCTATATTGAAACAAAGACAACCAAACACTTTTAAGTGAGTGAGATTTGGTTCAACACTAAATACTACTCATGATATATGTTAGTCTTTGTACTTGATTAAACCCATAACAAAAGACAAACATGAAATGAAATTTGCCAATTACCGAAACAAAAAGCAATTATGACTTACAAATACAAAACAAAGTTTGCCATTTATTGAAACACAAAGAAATTATAGAAACAGATACAAAATGAAGCTTGCCACGTTATTGAATCAAATAGCAACAATGAAATACAGATACAAAATGAAGTTCGATCGCCACACTTCACTAAAAAGTTAGTCACTCAGTCATGTATACCCATATTTTGTTTGAGCAAACGAACCACACATTCTTTTTTTTTGGCCAAATCACTCAAATCCTTTGGGTCCCTCTTTTTCCTTTCTTCCGAGAGTTTTTCTGCAAACCTGCGGTTTATACAACGACAATTTAAACACGTTAGGGCTATCTCGGTTTTAATCTCGTAGCATAAGGTAAGGTTCAGAGAGTAATATACTTTCCAATGTTAGCCCAAATGCCCTTGAAGCTACAACCATTTGTATCGAAACCTCCTTCTTGACCATGATAAGCTTTGATGACCTGAACCCAAAGGGCGTTTGGGGAAGAAAGTAACCTCCAACGCCATTTTTTGAGAAGAGCAAGGTTGAAGCTAAGTCTGCCATTGTTTAACCCTCTTTTATCGAATGAATTTAAGAATAATTGGACATTTGACCAAGCAAGTTTGTTTTTTCATCTTTATTTACCACCAAAAATTTAGCCCGAATTCTTTCCACGGTCTTGACAGGACCCGTTCGGTGCTCTGAAAATCAATAGATAGTAGATTCCAAGACTACAAGCACAGACTTGATATGTGTCAACGACCCCCAAAGACAGTATATTAGCTTCCCAAGAGGAAAGCCTCTATGAAAACATCAACAAGCGTCTTCCAGCTAAGCAATAGACTATCATATGGGAACCAATGGGGAGACCAAAGGTAATTGAAAGGGACGTCAAAACTGCCATACACCAGCATTTGCTAGCATACTTAAAAACTTTATCTTTATTAACCCCAATACCATAAATATTAGACTTGTAGACTATTATTAATCTTGAGACCCGAGGCTGATAGAATAACATGGAGAACACGAATGATATTATCATGTCTTAGAATTTACAATCTGTAGTAATGATCACATCATCTGCATAGAAAAGATGGGAACCATTGATAGCAGAATACTTAATATTAACACCAGTAATCAAACCATTTCCCACTGCTTCCTCAAAAGCATTATGGAGACCTTCCATAACCAAGATGAAAAAGAAAGGAGATGAGGATCTCTTTGCTAAGACCAGCTTAATGGGGAAAACTCAGATGTAGGTACCATAATAAGAATTAGAAGCTCTCGAAGAATTGAGACAAGCTTTATCCAAGAGCACCATTAAAATAATTTAATACCAAATCCAAAAACTATCGAGAATGTGAATCATGTAATCTCCAGCTTATGGAATCAAAAGCCTTTTCAAAGTACCACTTTAAAAATGGGAGCTTCTTTTTCGATTTTTATACCCACTCAAATGCAATTTCGTTTGAATAAAGGGCCATCAAGAATTAACGACAGCAATAAACGCCGACTGTTCCATGCTAACAATCTTGTCAATCACTTTAGATATAATCGGTTAGCTAAAATTTGGCAATGATCTTATAGTTGTATACCAATAAGCGAAATAGGGCGAAAGTCAGTGATTAAAGTAGCGGTGGTTGACTTTGGGATAAAGGGTGAAAAAGATATAGCACCATTAGGCATTAACACCAAGAAGCAAAGAAAAGTAACAAAATCATATAGGTATCATTCTGAATTAGTGCCCCGATATACTTTTCTGCGCACTCACTCTCTCACAAAGAAGTAAATCTCCGTGCTGTGGGTGTCCCCTGGCGCAGAGAGGGCGCGGCGCGAGGTGGCTGGGGGGAGGGGTGGGGGGGTGGGGGCGCGCGGCGCCGCTCGCTCGCTCGCGCCGCCCCCCCCCCCCCCCCCCGCCCCCGCGCGCGCGAGCGGGGGCCGCGCGCGCGCGCGGGGGGCGCGCGCGGCGGTGTGGAGAGAGTTGAGATGGGGGGGGGTGGGGGGGGGGGGGGGGGGGGGTGGGGGGGTGGGTGGGGGGGGGGGGGGGGGGGGGGAGGGGGGGGGGGGTTTTTGGGTGGGGTTGGGGGGGGGGGGGGGGGGTGGTGGGCCCCCCTCCCCCGGCCCCCCCCCCCCCGGGGGGGGGGGGGGGGGGTGGGGGGCTGGGGGGGGGGGGGGGGGGGGGGGGGGAGGGGGGGGGGGGGGGGAGGGGGGGGGTGGGGGGGGGGGGGGGGGGGGTGGGGGGGGGCGCGCGCGCGCGCGCCGCGCTCGCGCGCGCGCGCGCGCGCGCGCGGGTGGTGGTGCGGAGGGAGGGGGGGGGGGGGGGGGCGCGCGCGCGCGGGGGGGGGGGAGGCTCGCGCGAGTGGCGAGGTGCTCGCGCTCGCGGGGGAGGGGGGGGGGAGGAGGGGTGAGAGAGGGGGTGGGGGGGGGGAGAGCGCGCTCGCTCGCGCGCGCGCGCGCGCGTCCGCGCGCCCGTGCGCGCGCGCGCGCGCGCGCCGTGGGCGGGCCCCGCGCGCCGCCGCCCTCCCCTCGCGCGCGTGCCCGCCCTCCCCCGCGCGCGCGCGCGGGTGGGGCAGCGCGTGAGTGAGAGAGCTCGCGCGGGCGCGGCGCGCGCGCGCGCCGCGCGCCGCGCGCTGCGCCCGCTCGCGCCCTCCGCGCGCGCCGCGCGGGGTGGGGACTCGCGCGGCGCGCGCTCGGGGGGGTGGGGGGCGCGCGCGCGCGCGGCGCGCGCGCGCGGCGGGGAAGAGAGAGAGAGAGGGCGGGGGGGCAGCCATATCACCGCTCTATAGTCGGTGAGCGGAGTAGCGCTGGGAGGGGAGGGGGGGGGGGGGGTCCATGGAATGGGCGTGGTTCCTTTTAGGAAGGTGGTGGCGCGAGGCGTGTTTATATGAGTGTTTGTTTTGTGAGTTTTAGTTGGTGCAGCTTTTTGTTTTTTGTGGTGGTTTTAGAAATTTTTTTTGATTGATTTTTGTTTTGGTTTGCGGGCGGTTTTTTAGGTTTGTTAGTTTTTTTGCTTATTTCTAGGTGTTTGCGCGTGATAGTTTGTTTGTTGAGACGGGCTATTGTGTTTATGTTATAAATTAGTGTTTGTAGAGGTATTAGAAGGGTATAGTGTTTAGAGTTGTTCAAACAAGTAAAAATGTAGCTATAGAGAATTGATAAAAGTGACATAAAGTGAGAAGTATCTATTTTGAAGTATTTGAAAAGAATATGATGTCTACTAGTTTATAGTGAGATAAAAATTTGAGAAATGAGATATATGAAAGCTTCTATCTATCTCTATTTGTAATGTTATGATTGATTATTAAGTAGTTGCTCTAGAGGGATGTGTTCTTTAATTATTGTTGATGAGATTTGTTCAGTCTGCTTCTAGATGTATATAGTGTATATCTTTTCTTCGTCCGTGTCCAATTCCATCACCACTTATCCTCGTCCTCCCACCCGCGGCCAGACTCCTCACTCGAGTCGACACCTTTCGCGCCTCGGCTGATGTGCCACCCCATGGCGAAGTACATTGCGTCATTTGAACACCTACCCAACACCCTCTAATATATCCCCACCCTATCCTATTCGACCCACCTGTGCCTCTTCCTCTGCACATCATATACCTCTCATCCTTGATGACAAAACTTATCGATCTTTTCAATTTCTTGAAGAAAGATGAGGCGGTGATCATTGTCGGAAGGCATAGCGGATCCCTCATCAATCATTTTCTCAATTGAATTAATTTCCTCAAGAGCCACGGTTTTTCTGTTTCTTTCCAACGTCTTGATGTTGTTGCTCCATTGTTTGATCTTATCCTTGAGGCGGCGAAATTTTCATGACATTTGAGGATTAGAATCAAGCAATTCCCATTCCTCTTTAATGAGGTCTATAAAACCATCTCTCAGATGCCATGAGTTATTCAATTTGACGGAGTGGGACCTAATAATCAGTTTGTCAATATGAAGAAGGATAGGGTTTATGATTTGACATACCTATCGAGAGCAGTAATTCCGACGTCAGGGAGAGAATAGTCACATCTTCTGAATAAGGAAGCGATCAGTTTACTAAGTTAGTTACCTGCTTTATTTCATCCACGTAAAAAGAGCGACCACCAATAGGAAAGATCGACTAACCTGTAGAATCAATGAAGGAGTTAAAATGTTCTGCTTCAATTCTATTCATAGTTAGTACCAAACCTTTCTTGTGCGTTTTGACAGCATCATGTCTCCAAACATAATATAGAGCCATTTTGTGATGCATGAAGTCTGTGAGTTATTCCATAAGGCAGTTTAGAAACATGATTTGTGGCTTGTGAGCCGTAAATATTCACCATGAAAACGTCTCATACTAATTCTCCAATTGCCTTTGATAATAATAAAACGTGTCGTCACACCAATGAATTCTTAGGAGACTATTGGGGTCCCATATAGAAATAAGCCACCTGAGGAGACACGAGCCATAATACAAGCATAATCAAAAGCATAGTTACCCCACATAGATTTAATTCAAAATAGCTCAAGACGAGTCATTTTTTATTCTTGAATCCCAAGAAAATGCACATTGTGTTTAAGGCAAAGGTCCTTTATCCACATGCGTTTTCTTCTTTTCCTCGTACCACAACTATTTTATGACAAAATATTCATTTTGTCAACCTGTGAATCCCGATTCCTTGTGATCATTTTGTTTAGAGTTTTTTAAATACTCTAAATATAACCAAGAATGATGAGCCCACAGCAATGATTTGGTTGAGTTCACTTTAAAGGAAAACCTGTGATATCATATTTTCTACGTCTTGCTAACGTTGTAGACAATTGCTAGATGATGAAAACTCTTTTTTCATGACTCATATCCAAGGAGTCTACTTAAATCCGAAGAATTTATCCTTTGTTTCTGAAATAAGTGGATTAAAATTGGTGTCTTCTATCCATTTTGTTCTTTGGGAGTCGATTGATTACTATTTTCACCATCGTTTTGTCCCTTCGTACCCAGTTCATTGTCAAAAGCTTGTTCATCCATATTGTTGAGTTTTGTTTGGAGTATTTCAAAATCATCAATCGGTTGCTCGTCGTTTGATTAAGATACATGATCCACCTCCTTTAATCATGGGTAGAGGAAATGTCATTGTAGGTCATCTGTTTATTTTTTGTTAATCCATTGACCATTTCTTTGGACCGAACCTCAAAAGACTCATCTTGATGTCGACTTGAACTGTTTCTGAGATGAGTTGATGTGATTGGTGTAGATATGAAAGTCTACCCATGAATCAATGCTGTGGATTCTTACTATTCTCAAAGATCAAGAATCTTTCCAAGCTATCTGCAATACTTTTTGGAAGCATTGAGCACCAAGCAACCTAAGGTAAACCACTCACCTCATCCAACGAATTAGTTCGTTCAATTTAAAATAGGCATGGGAGGCCCTTTTATCGAATACACCTTTTAAGAATTTTTATTCTCTTGGAATTGTGGAGCAAGACTTAGATGAGGGGAAATTGTATCCCAAATCCAGTATCCGCCAATAGGATGTTTAGTAAGATCTAAGAACCCTTTCATTCCTAAAAGTGACATACTGTTTTCTATGAAATCGTTGTCTTTCAGTTTTACAATTAGGATTGTATCCGTGTTTCTCCACATTATTGGTTTCTTGTTCCTGAGTGTGATGGTGCGGTTTTGATGGTGTTTTTTTTTGTTATTTTGGTTGGAGGATGATATGGGAACATATTTGGGGGCGAGGAGTATGAGGGTTTGGTTGGTGTGTTTGATTTATGGAGGTTATGTTTTTGTGCGATGTTGGTATGAGATGAGATGGAAGTTAGGGTGATTGGCGGTTGGAAGGAGTTGGTAGGTTTTGGTTGGATTGAGGTATATTTGTGAAGGTGGTACTCACGGCTCACGTATTAATTATTAATTAATTACTTACTTATGTTTATGTGTGCACTGTGTAGCTACTTAGGATTTGAGCTTTCACTATTTGGGCATATTCTTGCGTACTACTCATGATATATGTTAGTCTTTGTACGTGATTAAACCCATAACAAAAGACAAACATAAAATCAAATTTAATTTGCCAATTATTGAAACAAAAAGCAATTTGTCATACACTGTATTTATAGATAAATATGTATCTGTATTATTCATAGGACAAATTGCAGGCCCAAGACTTATAATATTTAAGCCTGCAAACATAGGAAGCCTGGGCCAAAGGCCAACAGGCGTATTAGGTAATTAAATTAGGTATTTGACAGTTAAAATTGGTTGATGTGAGTTATACATTGAAAAGGCATGACTTTTGGTTCAATATGAACCATCACACCTTTTCATTGCACATGTTCAAAACCTATATATAGGGAAACATTGTATCACAGAAATTTAATATATACAGTGTGTTTTATATTACCTTGTGTCGTTTTTATTGTGCTATTACCATATATATTCAATTTCACCCACTGCAATTCATAGTCCCAAACACCCTTTATATCAGAACATGGATAAGATAAATTCTTCTTATGGAAAGTGGCGAAGGCCATTGAGATATTCAAATGGCATACCCAATAGATGGGTCAATATGTCAAGTGAAGACATATCTCCGGTCAGCTTGTCGTCCTAATATAATATAAACGTACACTTTTTAAAAAAAGGATTGATCAAGGAAAGTGATATTACTCTCTAAAAATGTCTGTTTGGTACCTTACCTGAATGCGGAGATAGTT
This sequence comes from Tanacetum coccineum, assembly GCA_026074375.1. NCBI lineage: Eukaryota > Viridiplantae > Streptophyta > Magnoliopsida > Asterales > Asteraceae > Tanacetum > Tanacetum coccineum. The sequence goes on from BQNB010015884.1 coordinate 36,884, forward strand.
ATCAGGGCAATCGAGAATTTCAAAGACATTATTCATACGATAATTAACCAAATCGACACTCGCTTGAGTGAAAGTTTTCATCAGCGGGGAACCATTAAAGATCACCCAATCGGCCACTCCCCATTTTGATGACCTCTTTACGTCATATTTTTTTTCATAGTTATGTGTGCCCGTCCCTAATGAAAGCACGAGAAATTGGCCGCGAGGATGGCGCTCAGGATCGTAAGTTTTTAATTGTTTCTTAATGCTCAACGTCATTTCCTCTAGTGCAACCGCAGTCTAATAATTTAGAATTAAAAAGGGTTGTTGTTATAGTTACTCGTATTTAATTTATGACATCTATTGTTCTAGTTCATTTATCAAAAGTATACTTAAAATGTGCTACTTACCGGGTTATTAGCCGCAACCGCACCATCGATAAGGTTGAGCTCTCGACCATCATTATAGAATTCATGACCTGGAAGGTACACAGGAGCCGCCGTAGTACCGATACAAATATCATACATGGTCGCATTAATGCTATGATCTTTAGGCACCTTCAATATAAACAAACATTATTTTTAATTTAAGCTCAAGTAATGTAGTTCTTCATTTCCAGTTAAACACTAGCTACTAACCTTAAATGAGCTGAATATCACAGGCTGCATGAGCTTTATATCGAAAGTAGGAATGACGATATTGGTTAATGTATCATTCAATCGTGCTTCATGTCCTAGTTCTTTACCTACGATGCATCGAAGGTCTTCCCCGTCGTAAAGTGGCCCCTCCAATGCCCTCAACCACTTTGGCAAGCTAAATTTGGAAAAAAAATGTTTGAACAGAAATGATGAAGCGTCTAGTTTGATACTATTGTATCGCAAACAAAAATGTGATATCTTGTAGATATCGTGTATTTAGTTTTAGCAAAAAAATTAAAATTAAAATTGAGACAAATAAGTTTTGAGGCACACGTATACACGCATGTTTCAAAAAGATCATTAAACTCATGGTAATTTCTCGTGCTTTCATCTATATCACTGGCTGCTTCTGATGTACCTTCATTAGAGTAACCCTCATTCCTTCTAGTACCCTCACTGTTTTCAGTACCTCATATATTGTCTGTGCCTTTACTTATTCCAGCTCCTAAATCTCTCTCTTCATCACAGGGTTCATCTGACCTAGACTCATCCTCATCAATGTTGAAAAAATTCAAACTGTTTTTATTTTGATAAACCATATCATACTCTTTACATTCAGAACTATTTTTAAAAGGAAAAACAGTTTCATAAAATTTCACATCTCTTGAAAAATAAACTTTTTTTGCTTCAAGACTAAACAACTTATAACCTTTCTTTTCATTAGAATAACCAATAAAAACAAACTTTTTAGACCTAGATGAGAACTTGTCAGAGTCATTAAACACAGTAGAGAAACAAAGACAACCAAACACTTTTAAGTAAGAGAGATTTGGTTCAACACTAAATACTAATTCATATGGTGACTTTCCAGACAGCACAGAGCTTGGTATCCTGTTAATTAGGTAAACAGCTGTTAAAATACACTCAGTCCACATGTTCAATGGTATTCCCCCCTGAAACATGAGGGCTCTACCAACATTTAATAAGTGCCTATGCTTCCTCTCAGCAATACCATTTTGCTGAGGGGTATAAGGACAAGAGGTTTGATGAAGTATTCCATTATCCTTACAAAACCTTTCCATATTCAGATTAATAAATTCTGTTCCATTATCACTTCTAAAAGTTTTAATAGATTTATTAAACTGATTCTTGACCAAATTAAAAAATGTTACAATATTTTGGAATACCTCATCTTTCCCTCTCAACAAGAAAACCCAAACAGCTCTAGTGAAATCATCTACAACGGTTAGAAAATACTTATATCCTTCCCTACTCTGAACCTTGTATGGCCCCCACACATCTAAGTGAACAATTTCACCAAGAGATTTGGTTTTATGTTCACTTAGCGGGAAAGGATCCCTAGTTTGCTTAGCCTTATGACAAACATCACACACATTATCATTTTTATCTTTTTGAAAATCAAGTTTGGTTTTTAAAATATCCAAGACATGATCAGATGGGTGACCAAGCCTATTATGCCATATACACTTAGACAAACAACAAACATTGATATTATTATTGACATATCTTTTACCATAATCTTGAATAAAACAACAATTCTCATCAAAAATGACTCTACGTTTATTATCCTTATTCAATTTGTGCACTGACAGAAGACTAACTTCATATCCAGGCACAACTAAGACATCATGAATAACAATTTGGTCAGTGAGCCTAAGACTACCCATATGGGTGACAACAGCCTTAGTACCATTAGGATGACCAACTATCGTATTAAGATTGGAGACTTCTACTAGATTAAAACATATTAATAATATGTTGACTTGCTCCAGAGTCAATTATCCATCTAATATAAAACTTATATGACTTAATATTGGAATTATGATTAAAAAATTTAGAACTAGAAAAACTAAACACACAATTTATACCTGCAACATTTGCAGGTATACTGCTAGTACCAAACTTATCACTAATCAGGGCCATCAACTTCTTAAATTGGTCATCAGTGAAAGAATTACTAGTTGAATGATCCTTATTTCCTGAAACAACATTACTACTAGCAGTATTTCTGTTAAAACCATTGTTGTTATTCTTCTTAAAATTGGGAGGATATCCAACTAATTCAAAACACCTATCAGCAGTATGACCATTCATATTGCAATGAGTACATACCAAATTAGGCCTGTTTAACCTTCTAGACTGATTATTATTGTTATTATTGTTCCAATTATTATTTTTTGTGTTTGGTCTAGCAATAAAAGCAGAATTTCTAGTCTTAAGGGCAGAATGAGATGATGATCCCCTATGGGACTCATCTCTTGACAGGGTAGCAAAAACTCCCCCTTAACATCAGGAATAGGATCTGTAGTAAGAATTATGCTTCTAATGGGAGCATAAATCTCATCAAGACCCATAAGGAACTGCATCAGCTTAAGCAGTTGATTATGTTCCTTTAACTTTTCTGAATTTTCACAGATGCTGTCAGGCAAGTTGACAAGGGAGTCATATTGCCTCCATAGTGCATTGAACTTGTGATAATATTCAGACAAAGGTGAACGAGACTGAGTCAAAGAATAGATTTTATAGTGCATGACTGGCTGGATTCACACCGTAAATATATATAATATATAACAAAATATAAAATATATAAATAAGTGTAAAAACCAGCAGAAAACGTGACCCATAAAAAACAGCTTGAATACACAACCAAGAATCCAATTAAGAACCACAGAATTACATCTCTCCCATTGTTCTTGCATAAAACCTGTTTCTACAAGTCTTGGAATTTTACCATTAATAAAACCAAGTTTATTTTTGTATGAATAGCAATAGTTATTTGCTTGCTATTCCAAATTTATACTTCATCGATGCCATTCCAAGTTTAAAAACCATATTATGAACACCATTAGTTAGACATTATAAGCCAAGTACAATGGTCATATTGATCAATATTATTCTCCTCAGAACCAGAACTTACGCTCTTGTCCTTGGGAGTTTTATCACCCTCAACCATATTGAAACAACAAATAGAACAGATACAGAAAGCAAATTAAACACAAGAATGACGCAAGGTATACACCTGCTATCGAGCTTAAGAATCAGGATTCCTTGCTTCTCAGAGAAGTAGTCAAGACTCACTCACATAGCAACCAATATTTGATGTATAGCTAAGAATCATACAAACAATCACAACAAAGCAATAACAACAAACAATCTACAACTAAATGAGGGTGCGAAGGGTGTTACAGAGCACACAAATAAGCAATCCAATCAACGAGACAAGATGTCTCAGCAAACCTAATCCACAATATCATGAACAAAACAAACCTGAAAATAATAAAACTAATTATCACTAAGACACCTTAGACACCTTCACAAACGAAACAATAGATAAAAAACTACCAATGATTGCTAAAAAGAAAACCAATATCCCCTGAACAAAGGTTCGATACAGAAAACCCAAGTTTTAACAACCAAAATACACCACAAGATAGATCAACACTAGATGATGATCAAGATCCACACATAATTACAATTTTTAGAAACCCTAAAATTCGATCAAAACCAGAATCACCAAGAACATGTACAATTGATCAATTCAACCACGAATTAATCGATTAACAACTGGATCTACTCAATCTTGAACTCAAAACACAAAACCTCCCAAAAAACTTTGGAAACCCTAATTTTTAAAACCGTTTAGATCTTTGTATCAAAGCCAACTGGCTCTGATACCATGTGAAAAAGTAAACAAAAATCAAAGAAAACACAGTTTTTATGAATTCAACCAACCTCGCCACTTATTTTATTCACAACATCAGTCTGTAACTTTAAATGTTACAACTAGTTTTGAGTTCAAGTACTGAATACAAACAAGAAAACTAATGAATGATCTTAAAATCTCAAGAAAGAGATAGTAAGATTAACAAAACAAAACTAGAGAGAAAACCTAATGAAAAAATGATTAGAAGATTAAGATAAATAAAGCTAAAAACCACATTATATAGCTACTCTATTTTAATCTTCAGACCTTTACTTTAGCTCCACAAGTTTTCAGATGTGACCAAATTAACCCTGCAGTTAAGAAACAATTCCAACAATAATATATATAACTTAAACATTTTACCTTTAATACCTTGAAACTTGAGTTAAGTTTCACTTTCAGTCCTTTCTTCAGGATCTTGCTTATTATTCTCAATATTCCCCCTTAAGCTGATCCTGAACATATCATATAAACCCAGGTTTTTACAAAACCTGCTATGATCCACAACACTTAAACCCTTAGTGAATATATCAGCAATGTTATCTGCTGATTTCACTTTTACAGTCTTAACAACTCCACTTGCAACTTTTTCTCTCAAAAAGAATAGTTCTATTTCAAAATGCTTAGTCCTTTCATGAAAGACAGGATTGGCAGCAATTTGTATTGCAGAACTATTATCACAATGTAACGGCACAGGAAGAGTAGTATCAACATTCAACTCAGCAAGAATTTTTAATATCCAAATAACCTCACATGTTACACTATTCATAGCTCTGTATTCAGCTTCTGCTGAAGACTTAGACAGCATAGACTGCTTCTTACTTTTCCAAGACACCAAACTTTCACCCATAAAAACTGCATAACCAGTTACAGATTTTCTAGTAACTTTGCACTTTGCCCAGTCAGAATCTACATACACCTTTAAGTTCAAATCATTTCCTTTGTTAAAAGAAATTCCTTTTCCAGGAGCATTTTTAAGATACCTTAAAACTTTAAAGGCAAGTTTCAAATGTGACTGCAAAGGCGCATGCATAAACTGACTAAGCACATGAACAACATAACATATATCAGGCCTAGTATGAGTCAAGTATATCAACTTTCCAACCAGCTTTTGATAGTTGTTAACTCCTGTTAAAGGAGAATCAACCTCAACAGCTTTAACTTTAGAAGATTTATTACTACCCTCTTTAGATTCAATAGGCGTGCCACAGGGTTTACAAGCTAACATACCAAACTCAGCAAGAAGTTCTAAACAATACTTCCTCTGAGTTAAATACATATTTCCCCCTGACTCCAAAACCTCTATTCCCAAAAAATACCTCAAAACACCAAGATCTTTTATCAAAAACTTTGTTTTCAAAAAATCTTTGAACTTGTTGATTTCACTTTGATTATTCCCTGTTACTACTATATCATCAACATAAACTAATAAGATAATAACTACTCCATCTTTATTTTTTGTAAACAAAGAAAAATCATTCTTACTTTGTTCAAAACCATTTTCATGCAAAACTGCAGTTAATTTCTCATTCCATTTTCTTGGTGCCTGCTTTAAACCATACAAAGACTTAACTAGCTTACAGACTCTGGTATCATTCTTAGAAAAATACCCATCAGGAAGAGACATGTAAACATCTTCAACCAAATCACCATACAAGAATGCATTATTAATATCCAGTTGATAAACTGGCCAACCATTATAAACAGCTAAGGATAAAACACACCTAACTGTAACAATTTTAACCACCGGAGAGAATGTCTCTTCATAATCAATTCCCTCCTTTTGGTTAAACCCCTTTGCTACTAATCTAGCCTTAAATCTCTCAACATCACCACTAGACTTGTATTTGACCTTATATACCCATTTATTTCCAATTGGCTTTCTACCAATTGGTAACTTTGTTAAAACCCAAGTACCATTTCTGTTTAAGGCTTCCATTTCTAAATTCATAGCTTCTAACCACCTTATATCTTTAGAAGCTTCTTCAAAATTCTTTGGTTCAACAATTTTATTCAGATTAGTAGAAAAGTTAAAGTATTCAACACTCAAATTTGAATAATTGACATGCCTATCAATATTATACTTAACTTTACTATCAATCTTAAAATCATTAAATCATTTAGGCATAGTAGACTTCCTAGATGACCTCCTAATATTAACAGAACCTTGACTGCTGTCCGGAACCATCCTTGGTGTTTCAAAAAGATCATTAAACTCATGGTAATAGTTGTCATCACCCTCAGATAGACTATCATTTTCATCAAGAATTGCACTTTCATCTATATCACTGGATGCTTCTACTAATGTACCTTCATTAGAGTTATCCTCATTCCTTCTAGTACCCTTAGTGTTTTCAGTATCTCCAAGTGATATATTGTCTGTGCCTTTACTTATTTCAGCTCCTAAATCTCTCTCATCATCACAGGGTTCATCAGACCTAGACTCATCCTCATCAATGTTGAAAAAATTCAAACTGTTTTTATTTTGATAAACCATATCATACTCTTTACATTCAGAACTATTTCTAAAAGGAAAATAGTTTCATAAAATTTCACATCTCTTGAAAAATAAACTTTTTTTGTTTCAAGACTAAACAACTTATAACCTTTCTTTTCATTAGAATAACCAATAAAAACAAACTTTTCAGACCTAGATGAGAACTTGTCAGAGTCATTAAGCACAGTAGAGAAACAAAGACAACCAAACACTTTTAAGTGAGAGAGATTTGGTTCAACACTAAATACTAATTCATATGGTAACTTTCCAAACAACACAGAGCTTGGTATCTTGTTAATTAGGTAAACAGCTGTAAAAATACACTCAGTCCACATGTTCAATGGTATTCCCCCCTGAAACATGAGGGCTCTACAACATTTAATAAGTTGTCTATGCTTCCTTCATCAGCAATAACCAATTTTGTTGAGGGGTAATAAAGGACAAGGAGGTTTTGATAAGTATTCCCATTATCCTTACAAAACTTTCCCATATTCAGATAATTCTGTTCCATTAACACTTCTAAAAAGTTTTCTAATAGATTTTATTAACCTCGATGTTCTTGACCAAATTAAAAAAATAGTTACAATATTTTGGAATAACCTCAATCTTTCCATCTCAACACAAGCCACCCAAACAGCTCTAGTGAAATCATCAACAAACGGTTTAAAAATACTAATATCATTCCCTACTCTGAACCGTGTATGCCCGCCACACATCAAAGTACAAGGTTCACCAAGAGAATTGGATTTTATGTTCCACCTTGAGCTTGAAAGATCCCTATTTGCTTACCTTATGACAAACATCACAATGAAAACACCTTATCATTTTTATCTATTTTGAAAATCAATTTGGTTTTTAAAATAGCCAAAACATGGGGAAAAAAATCAGATGGTGACCAACCTTATTATCCATATACACTTAGACAAAACAACAAACATTGATATTATTATTCGACATATCTTTTTTACTGTATTAAAAATATAGGCATTTACACTCACTACCTAACACCAGTTCCCTTTGACTGGGTCCTTAGAACAGAATCCTGAATAAAACAACAATTCTCATCAAAAATGACTCTACATTTATTATCCTTATTCAATTTGTGCACTGACAGAACTACTTCATACTAGGTCACAACCTAAGACATCCTGAATAACAATTTGGTCAGTGAGCCTAAGACTACCCACATAGGTGACAACAGCCTTAGTACCATTAGGATGACCAACTGTCATATAAGATTGGAGACTTCTACAAGATTAAACATATAATAAATAGAATAGGTCATATTGTTGACTTGCTCCAAGCAATATCCATCCAATATAAAACTTATATGACTTAATATTGGAATTATGATTAAAAAATTTAGAACTAGAAAAACTAAACACACAATTTATACCTGCAACATTTGCAGGTATACTGCTGGTACCAGACTTATCACTAATCAGGGCCATCAACTTCTTAAATTGGTCATCAGTGAAAGAATTACTAGTTGAATGATCTTTATTTCCTGAAACAACATTACTATTAGCAGTATTTCTGTTAAAACCATTGTTGCTATTCTTCTTAAAATTGGGAGGATATCCAACTAATTCAAAACACCTATCAGCAGTATGACCATTCATGTTGCAATGAGTACATACCAAATTAGGCATGTGTTAAACCTTCTAGCCTGATTATTATTTGTATATTATTGTTCCAATTATTTATTTTCCTGGGGGTTTGGTCAGATCAACAAAAGCAATTTTCCAGTCTAAAGGGCAAATGATATGGATGATCCCTATGTGACTAAATCACTTGACAGGGTAGCAAAAAGCCCCCCCTTAACATCAGGAATAGGATCTGTAGTAAGAATTATGCTTCTAATGGGAGCATAAATCTCATCAAGACCCATAAGGAACTGCATCAGCTTAAGCAGTTGATTATGTTCCTTTAACTTGTCTGAATTTTCACAGATGCAGTCGGCAAGTTGACAAGGGAGTCATATTGCCTCCATAGTGCATTGAACTGTGATACTATTCAGACAATCGGTGAACCAACTTAGTCAAAGAAATAGAATTTTATAGTGCTCATAAAAAGAATACAAGGCAATCGCTGCTACTATATGTTTTCCATCTAACTCATCCAAACACCTTAATCATTCCTTATAGAAAACTTAACCATAAAAACAAGTCTTGAATTCCACAACCAAGTAATCCAATTAAAACATAGAATTAAACAACTATCCATTGTTCTTACATAAAACCTGCTTCTACAGGTCTTGGAATTTTACAATTAATAAACCTATTTATTTTTTGTATGAATACAATAGTTATTGTTGCTTTCCAAATTTTATAGTTCTCCAAGTGCCCTTCAAAGTTTCAAAACCAAAATATAGGAACAGCCATTATAAACATTACTAAGCAATTACAGTGGTCATATTGAACAAATGTATTCTCTCTTCAAACCAGAACTTAACCTCATTGACCTTGGTATTTTATCATCCTCAACCATATTGAAACAACAAATAGAACAAATACATAAAGCAAATTAAACACAAGAATGACGCAAGGTATACACCTGCTATCGAGCTTAAGAATCAGGATTCCTTGCTTCTCAGAGAAGTAGGTCAAGACTCACTCAATAACACAAAATATTTGATGTATAGACAAGAATCATACAAACAATCACAACAAAGCAATAACAACAAACAATCTACAACTAAATGAGGGTGCGAGGGGTGTTACAGAGCACACAAATAAGCAATCCAATCAACGAGACAAGATGTCTCAGCAAACGAATCACAATACGCAGCGGAACAAAACAACCTGAAAATAATAAAACCAATAGATCAGCCAAGACACCTTCACAAACGAAACAATAGATAAAAAACTACCAATGATTGCTAAAAAGAAAACCAATATCCCCTGAACAAAGGTTTGATACAGAAAACCTAAGTTTTAACAACCAAAATACACCACAAAATAGATCAACACTAGATGATGATCAAGATCCACACAGAATTAAAACCCCCAATTTTTAGAATCCCTAAAATTTGATCAAAACCAGAATCACCAAGAACATGCACAATTGATCAATTCAACCATGAATTAATCGACTAACAACTGTATCTACTCAATCTTGAACTCAAAACATAAAACCCTCCAAAAAAATTTAGAAACCCTAATTTTGAAAACAGTTTAGATCTTTGTATCAAAGCCAACCTGGCTCTAATACCATGTGAAAAAGTATACAAAGATCAAAGAAAACCTAGTTTTTATAAATTCAACCAACCTCCCCACTTATTTTATTCACAATATCAGTCTGTAACTTCAAATGTTATAACTGGTTTTGAGTTCAAATACTAAATACAAACAAGAAAACTAATGAATGATCTTAAAATCTCAAGAAAGAGATAGTAAGATTAACTAAACAAAACTAGAGAGAAAAACTAATTACAAGATTAAGATAAACAAAGCTAAAAACCACATTATATAGCTACTCTTTTTTAATCTTCAGACCTTCACTTTAGCTCCACAAGTTTCCATATGTGACCAAATTAACCCTGCAGTTAAGAAACAATTCCAACAATAATATATATACTTAAACATTTTACATTTAATACCTGAAATTTGAGTTAAGTTTCACTTTCTTCAGGATCTTGCTTATTATTCTCAATAGCATTCTTGTTATTGTCTATGTCCTGCATACAAGATCTCGTTTATTAGTGTTACTATAATGCTAACAATACTTGTTCATAGTGTTATTAATGTGGTGTATATGTTAGCTATAGGCTTTCTAACAAAAAAAGCCTTGTCCCATGCATATATGCATCAGTTATATACCTGAAGTTGTTCTTCGAGGTACCCGAGAATGACACTCGGAATGATGCCTTTGATGCCACCACCGTCAATACTAAGGATTGTTATGAGATTATTAACCGTTGGAGAGTATTAGCTTAAATCTCTTGTAACTTTCTTCTCAATCATGTAATCAAAGTTTCTAGTTAATGAAATTTAGTGTTTGCTTTTAAATAATCTGTCTTACTCTACCTATAAGCTCTTAATAAGATCAAATAGTTTTCTACTGTTACTCATAAGCTCATATAAGCTCTTATAGCTCTCTCAAGTCTATAAGCCTGAGATTGAGCTTGTTTATTCAAAACTGTAATCATACTTAAGTTTTAAAATCAGTTGAATTTCATTACCTTAACTTTGGACTTATAAGCTATGGATGGGGAGCTAGCCTTGGAAGAGCTCCCATGGACTTATACTAGCTTATCCATTTGGATAAGCTAGAGCTTGTAGCTGATAATTTGAATTAAAGCTTCTGTTAAGCTGAAGCAATTGGTAAGTTTCCATTTAAATTCCTTGTTCTTTATTTCCTGGTTTAATATAGCTTAGTTGTTAACTAGTTGCTACTTAATTGCTTAAACTGCTTATTTTCTAGCTTCATTGTGCTTTTTGTTGTTAAGTTGTGCTTATTAATCTTGTTTGTTCATTTATCTTTAGTTAATAGATTGTAGATCTTAGTTTCTCAATACTGTCTAAAAAATTACAAAAAGCCAAAAATATAGTAGCATAGTTTTAAATCCTTGATTCTAGTTAATTCAGTTAATGATTTATACTTGTTAGGGTTGATATAAGCTCATTAATGTCTGATATCAAAGTTTAGTTAAGTGTATTTCATTTTAAAAGCTTTTTGAAATCTGTCAACAACATTAAGGGGTGTTTGGTTTAAGCTTGTTTGACCACCAAAAGTCAAAGTAAGCTCTTAATTTTGCTTGAGTCAGTTTCATTTACACTTAAGATCATTAGGAAAAGCATTTTCAAAAGTTAATTTTCAAAATCTAAAAAGTTAGGGCTTATTGAATCTGTCTCAGCACCAGGGGAATTTTCCTTGTGAAAATTTGAACCAAGCCATCTAAGGCTTGGTTCTTGCTTAATTAGAATTTAGAGTCACTCAAATTGAGTGACTAAGTGCAGGACTACCTCTTAAGGTATCCTGCCTTTGTGTAGTATACATGATATCATAACATAAGCAAGAGATGATTGGTTGGCTACTTTATCTTAGAGAGAGAAAGTGGTCTTTCTAGAGAGAGAAAGTGCAAGATAATGTATTATCTTAAAATGAACAACCAACCCCTTCCCATGGGTAGGAAGGGGGTTATATACAAGTGTTTGTAAGCATTATGGGCTTGGGTATGGGCTTATACTTGGGAAAAAGACCCGGCCCAATACCGAAAGCCATATGCTTACTTTCTAACTACGAGCTATGCTATACTAAACGATACACGGGGGTGACCGAGTCTTTTTCATAATCCTAACATAACTCTAACCTGAAAGATATCAAAGGGGTCCATTAATGTTTATAAGTTCATAATAAGCTCATTAAGCTGTGTAAGCTCACGAATAAGCTGTTTAAGCTTATTGTGGCTTATGGGCTCTTGGTGGTCACATAAATGGGCTACTAAGCCCGTTATGGGTCCGGCTTGATTTACCTTTTTGTGTTAGGGTTCCTATAGGTTCAATAAGTACATTAGGTCTCTTAATAAGCTCGTAGAGCTTATCGTTAAGCTATGGGATCATAGACCCGGTCCGTTAGGCCTGTTTGAGTTTAATGGGCTCACTTGTGGCCCGTTAAGGTTTCTTTTACATGCATGCTTACCATTCACCAGTTTAATAAGTCATTAGTCCACAATAAGCTCAAATGAGCTTATTAATAAGCTACAGTCCCTACTAACGGGCTGTTGGGCCCATTAACGTCTGTTAATGGACTGTTTGGCCCAAGAAGGCCCATTAAAGGTCCATTTATTCTTCTAGCAACATATACGGTTCGATAATAGTTCTAGTAACCATTTTAAGTTGGTTTAGCTTATATTTTGGTCGTGTCTATCACATGCATACGTTAGATAAGGTTGTATACACGTTCCCAAGTCATGCCATCTTGTTTATAGGAAAAGTTTACGTATAACTTTCATGAAGTTCGTTTGTAAAGGTCATTGTTTGCGTTGGTGTTCACATTTGCTTATAAACGAACACGTTTGATACCCTAGCTCATTTTAAGTCATATTTCACATGTTTTAACATATTCATCACCACACAAGTCCTATACAAGCATTTATATGTACGTTGTCACGCATGGGTTCACGCTAGTGCATCATTTACGTGACACAATGTCTAGCAACAAAGAAACAATTAAAATACGAATTGTATAAGTTTAAACGTGACTTACAAAGAGTCCTAGTGACTTGGTTCGAGTGTATGCGAGTAATATGGCAACCCAAATGTGTTCTACACGATTAACCACCAAACCCTAAGCTTCAAAGCTTTGTAAACACCCAAGACTTGGCTCGTGTACCTCCTTATAACTCGTATGATGACCCTAGTGTATATTGTAGGTTCAAAGGAAAATATGAAGGTGTTTGTTTGCGTTTTATAACCCGAACAAGAGAAGAGACAAAGATGGTTTGGATTAGAGAGAGTGTTTAGTGTATGTGTGAGTTTTCAAGAGTGCTAAATGTCAAGTGTGAGTGTGTATTTATAGGCAAGATAGCTAGTTACAATTCCTAGTCCAAATCCTAACCAAACCGTGCCCTAGACTTAGTGGTTTTGTGGTTTTTAGTTACTCTCTAATGGTTTTGCTAAAACAACTAAGTACATCTCTTAATTACTCAATATTTGTACAAGATTTGCCAAGATTATTGAAATCTTATGGTTTTGTGTACATACATGCATGTTGCCGTGGGTTTCCAAGAGAAAAAGAGCTCAAATGGTTATTAACCATTAGGTAATACAAGTTACTTAGGGACACATTGTACATGTTTTAATTAAACATGGTTTGTACATGTACTTAAAGAGAATATTAGGAAGATTTCTAGGTGATTTGTGGGTTGGACGTGTAGTATCAAGGAAAAAGAGAAGCTTTTGAGATCTTGCTAGTATTATACAAGTACAAGGTTTAATTACCTTAAGATGTACATGTACTTAGGAAGTTTTAAGGATTTTCCTAGTTGATTTAGTTCCCTACATTCGGCCAATATGGCTTAATACCACAAGATATTGATTAAATTTTTTGTGTTTAAGTTTTAAAAGTGGTATGTGGTTTTGAGACTAGTAAGTCTAGGTAAATCCGGGGTGTGTCTAAATGTTATTTTATAGCGAAACATAAGCCTTTTACGTGAGCCAATAGAATAAAATACGCAAAGTCAATAATATCCTCTTATAAAGATATATCACTTGTTTTTGACTAAACCTTAATTTATTTGTAGACCGTTACGTTAAATGATATTTACAGTCTACCGATTTAGCTTAAAAGTTAAATTAAAAGTAAACGCGTATCGGACCAAAATAAATATGACGAATAATAGGTGTCCGGGTACAATGACCTGAACTTGAGAATGCTATCAGTCTTCACCTTTAAAGAGCTTTGTCCTCAAAAAGCTTAAGACCTTGTAGTGGATGACGAAGCCCGGTTTGTGAAAAGCTGTGGGTATTTTTGTTTGAACGAATCTTCACGTTCCCAGGTGAACTCAGGACCTCTCCTAGAGTTCCAGCGAACCTTAACCAATGGTATCCGGCTTCGCTTCAATCGTTTGATCTCCCGTTCCATGATTTCAACGGGCTCTTCCACAAACTGGAGCTTATCGTCAAGTGCAATTCCCTTCTAACGACAATAACTAATGACGTCAGCGTAACACTTCTTCAATTTACAGACACATGGAATGTGGTGAACCCTGCTCAACTCTTGAGAAGTCCAGCCTGTAGGAACTTTCCCACTTTTGGCTAACACCATTAGAAAGGTCTGACATATCATCGGGTTCACTTACCCGCTACCGAATCGTACAACTCCCTTTTCAGTTGAGACCTATGAGCACAATTCTATCCCCACGTTAACTCATGGCTTCCGCTTTAAATCACGTAGCTCTATTGTCGAAACGACAGCTTAACTCTCTTGAGCAGTACGATCTTTTCTGTTGTTTCTTGGATCAATTTCGGACCAGTCAGTTGGGCTTCTCCAACTTCGGCCCAACACACAGGTGATCGAAATTTTCAGCCATAAAGTGCCTCATAATTAGGGTAATGGCCCCTTGTAAGCTAGTGAGTGATACTGTTGTTATAATGAAAATTTGGCTAATGGCTAATGTATAAACCCAGCCTTTGCCAAAATCTATCACAGTCAAGTATGTTAGCAAGCCCTCGAGAGGTTGAATAGTCCCTCTCGCACTGCCAACATTTTCTGGATGATTACACGAGTGCTTCGATGACTTAAATCCTGTACCCAAAGCTTTCTGAAATGATTTCCAAAAATTTGACGTAAATCTTCCATCATGATCACAGATGATTGAAACAGGTATTCCGTGTCTTGTTACTATCCTGTTCAGGTACAACCTTGCCAACTTGTCTAATGGACCATCCTCCCTTATTGGCAAGAAGTGAGCAGATTCTGTAATCGATCCACATCACAATGGTGTCAAAACGTGTGGACGACTTAGGAAGCTTGGTGATAAAATCCATCATGATATTATCCCACTTCCACTCGGGTATTGCTGGTTGTACTAACAATCCCGATGGCCTTTGATGTTCGGCCTTGACCCTTGCACATGTCAAGCACTTGCTAACATATGTGGTGATGTCAGCCTTTATGTTTGGCCACCAATATAGCTTCTTTATCTCTTGGTACATCTTTTCAGAACCGGGATGGATAAAATACTTTGACTTGTGGGATTCGTGCATAATCACGGATCTTAAGTCTCCATAGCAAGGTAACCAACGTCCTCTGATGTAAAATAAAGGTTCCCATCGGCGCGTGTTCCAAATTTTCCCTTGGGAATAATCCTGTTCTGATCATACCGCCTACATCTTCATTCTCAAGATTATCTAGTTTCAGAGCTTCAATCTGAGCTTCTAATATTCGTTTGGGAAGATCCAAGCTAATAGTAATAACCAAGGCTCAAACCCGCAATGGCTCAATCCTTTCCTTACGGCTCAATGCGTCAGCCACTACGTTTGCCTTCCCCGGGTGATAACGAATGTCACAATCGTAATCACTCAGCAATTCTAACCAACGGCGCTGCCTCATGTTAAGCTCCTTTTGGTCAAGGATGCATTGTAGACTTATTATGTCGTGAACTCATGTGCATTTGTTCCTACAGATAATGTATCAAATTGTTAGAGCAAACACTACCGATCCAAGTTCTAAATCATGAGTGGTGTAGTTCTTCTCATGAATTTTTAGTTGTCGAGAAGCATAGGCAATCACCTTCTCTCTTTGCATCAACACAGTGCATAAGCCTTTGTGTGAAGCATCACAATAGACCACAAAGTCTTCGCTTCCTTCCAGTAAAGCCAGAATTGGTGCACTGCATAACTTCTGCTTTATTAACTAAAAAGCGTTTTCTTCCTTTTCACCCCAGTCGAACTTGACTCCTTTCTGAGTAAGCTTCGTCATTGATTTAGCAATCTTTGAAAATCCCTCGATGAATCTTCGGTAGTAACCAGCAAGACCTAAGAATTGGCGGATCTCTGTCGGGGTCTTAGGAGATGCCCAATCTTTGATAGATTCTATCTTGGCTGGATCCACATGAATACCACTGCTATCAATGACATGACCGAGAAATTGTACCTTCGGAATCCAAAATTCGCACTATGAAAACTTGGCGTACAACTTCTCCTTCTTAAGCAATTCTAAAATTACCTTAAGGTGTTCTTCGTGCTCTTTCTCGTCCTTTGAATAAATAAGTATATCATCAATGAAGACGATTACAAACTTATCCAAGTAAGGCTTGCACACCGATTCATGAGGTCCATGAATACCGTTGGTGCGTTTGTTAGTCCGAATGGCATAACCTGGAACTCGTAATGACCATACCGAATTCGGAATGCCGTCTTTGGAATGTCTTGATCTCGTACTCTTAAATGGTGATAACCTGACCTCAGATCTATCTTTAAGTAAATACCGGATCCTTGGAGTTGATCAAATAAATCATCGATCCTCGGGAGTGGATAACAATTCTTTACTGTTAGCTTATTTAACTTATGGTAGTCGATGCACATCCTGAATGACCTATCCTTCTTTTTGACGAACAAGACCGGGGTTCCCCGGGGTGAGGAACTAGGTCTTATGAATCCTTTGTCGGAAAGCTCTTGTAGTTGTTCCAACAATTCTTTCATTTCGGATGGAGCCAATCGATATGGTGCTCGAGCTACTGAATTAAGTCGATTTGGAATTCCACTGGTCGAGCTGGAGGAAGACCCGGCAAGTCCTCGGGAAACACTTCAAGAAAATCTCGGACGATTGGTACGTCCTTAAGTTGCTTTCCTTCTGACTTGTCCTCCTCTTTCTTGGCATATATATGTGCCAAAAAGATCTGACATCCTTTCGCCATGTTCTCTTGAGCCTTTGAACATGAGATAATGGTCAACCGAGATTCTCTCCCGTCGTTACTTTCGTTACAACGAAAAACCAAGGTTTCATTCCCGTAGGGAATTCGAACAAGTTTCTCATCGCACACAATCACGGCGTGACACCTTCTTAACCAATCCATGCCGATAATAACATCGAAACTACCCAGTTCTACATGCATTAGATCTATGTTGAACGGATGGTTTAAGAAGTTTAATGTGCAACCCCGCATAATAGTGTCTACCCCGACTATTTTCTCGTCAGCTAATTCCACATCATAACTATTTTTTAATTGGGGTGTAGGCGATGTTAGTCAGGGAACTAAACGCAGAAGATATAAAGCTCCTATCGGCACCAGTGTCAAATAAGATAGATGCATAGCAGTTGTTTAAGAGGAACGTACCTGTGACGACATTGGAGTCCGGGTTTCCCGATGCATTCTCTCTTTTCTCTGCATTCCCAACTGCATACACCCAGCCTTGTGTATTCCCATTTCCTCCATCCTTATTCATCAACTTTGGACAATCTCTCTTGAAATGTCCTGAAGCTCCACATTCAAAACAACCATTCCCTTTGGGATTTGCCCCATTTCCCTTCTGAGTATTAGCAACATTTGTGTTGCCAAAACTCCTGCAGTCATGGGCAAAGTGCCCTACCTTGTTGCACTTGTGGCACTTCTGAGTACACGGGCCATTGTGATGAAAATGGCACTTGGTGCACTTGGGCAAAGATCCCCCATACGGCTTCTTCTCACCAGTCCCCATATTGTAGACCTTGGCGTCATTCTGCCTCTTGAAGGGTTGTTGTTGGTGACCATGGTTGTTTCTGGATGAATCATCAGCCTTCCTTTTTTTGTCAGACTGTCTTTCCGCATAGGTGCGGAGTTTCTGATCCATCAAGTCATTGGCCAACTCAATAGTCTCATCCAACGTGTTGGGTCTGGTAGACTAGACATTTCCATAAATGTTATCAGGAAGTCCACTGATGTACTTGTCAACCTTGTCGGTTTCATTAGCAACAAACTTGGTACATATCAGGGTCAGCTCTTGGAAACGTTTAGTGTATGCTGGAACATCGTTCCCTTTGACCTTTAGATTCCACAACTCGATTTCTAGTTTCTTGAATTCACCCTGCGGACAATACTTGTCCGTCATCTTCTTCTTGAGTACTTCCCAAGTCATTGAATATGCATCAGGACCTAAGGTTCTTATCTGACCATTCCACCAAGTCAAAGCAGCACCTAACAAAGTGCAGGTGGCAAACTTAACCTGATTTTCAATAGCACAATTTGAAGTTTAAATGTTGACATTTCATGAAGTCAGCGTAGAAACAAGGACGTGCAGTTTACACATTCCTTCGGTTATCCCCGTGTAAACTGTGGCTTC
>BQNB010015884.1:59811-72509 GCA_026074375.1 Tanacetum coccineum
GATATGTTTCTTGAGTCTACGAATAAGCCAAAAGAGTCTACTTTCCAGAAAATCCGACCTTAAAGGTTTTTAAGGTCGGAAAGTCATGCAAATAATTTTTATACTAAAAGTTATTAAAATAGTAAAAAATTGGGTCAGAATTAGGTCATGTTTGGGAGGGTAAAACCTATACTTAAAAATGGAATTAAGCTTAGCCCTTCTACAATAGTTAAGTTCCATATGTCTATTGATAATCCTGTGAAAATTAGCCTCTGAAAGCATGTCTAATATGATAGTTAGAGTGATATATTTTGGTGTCTAATTAGATCTGAATTAGGACAGTTTTGAAGTTTGATTTTATTTGAAGTAGTTACACATGTAAGTAATACTTGGGAATCACAAGGTAGTTAATATACTCATAAATGAACATGGGTGATTTTTGGTATAAATTATGAAGGTCATTAAGTAAGGGTTTTGAGTACGTAAAGAGACACTAAAATTCTGCAATTCTGATTTAATTATAAGTAGCTAGTGTAAAGTGTTAATGAGATGGTTAAGGTTGGGCATGGTGTCGGGGTGACCCATGATGGTTAGCTAAACCCTTAGACATCCATCATATGTGTGTTACATGGACTAGAGCTTTTAGCTTGGTCGCGTGTAACCGTGTTTATTTATTTGTATAGTTGCGTGTTGAGATTTGGAAGCTGCGTTTGAGTATTCAGGTGAGTTTCATAGTCCCTCTTTTCACATCGCTTTTAAATTGGGATGGAAATGATGCAAATGGATTTGAAATGTTCTAATTACTGTGATTATGTGTCTTTATTTTGAAAGTGTATGGACTTTACTTGGCTATTGTATGTTACGTGCTAAATGCTTATGTGTATTTGGATCGGGGGTAACGTTCCTACCCATTTGTTGTGATATTGGATCGAGGGTAACGTTCCTACCCATGTGAAGTGACGGTTTTAATGGATCGGGGGTAACGTTCCTACCTAAGTGTTGATACTTGTTGGTTCGAGGGACACGTTCCGTTCCTATGCTCATTATGGTTACATTTGCATGTTAGCTTGTATGATAAGTACATTTAATGTCCTGCCATGTAATCATTACTCACAGTAATCGTTTTATTAAGCGCTTTTGTTTTTCGTTGTCTTAAACCTATGACTCTCACCAACCTTTGTGTTGATCTTTTAAGCATCATTTTCAGGTAACCATCTTGAGGATGTTGAAGTTAGGAAGAGTGGCTAGTGAGACCGTAGGCTTGCATGCGGAGTCATTCTCCTAGAGATTTTATTTAGGTCATTTGAATTGTTTGATACTTGGTTGTTATTTGATTATTTAGACTTTGGATTATGTTTCCTTGCGGTATGACTTGCTATCGTAATGCAAGACTCCTTTATCTTGTGTTAGATATTGTCATGACACATTGTGTCAAATTTATTTATCTATTTCATTTAGTTCTCTCTATTGTTGACACCATTGTGTTGTGATGATATCCATGATGCTATGTAACACCCCCAAATTGGGTCGCAACGGAATAAGGATATCCGGGGCGTGTTACTTCTCAGATCAATGGCATACATTGGATTTGATAAAAGACTTGTTACATAAAGCATGCAACTTTACTTGTTTCCATGATTTATATTACAAAGATTGACAATACATTTCCATTTTCCAAAACATAATTTACATCCAAAATCTTTAGCGTGATAAACCAAAGTGGTCACAATGTTTCGGGGGCTTGCACCTCGTGCATAATTGACCACCTGAAAACATAGCTTTAAACGTCAACAAAATGGTAGGTGAATTCTAAGGTTAATAAATTTTAATAAGTCCAGGACGCAAGAATTTTCCCCGTGATAAAGCAAGCAGAATGCAGACATCACAAAATCCAGATTACGTTTTCCTAAGCCAAGACACTGAAGTCGTACAATTTATATTGCAATAATAAATATTGCTATTCTGCCCGATCAGATGTTCAACCCTAAACATCCCAAATCTGACATGCTATAACGTTCCCGGTGATAGCTAATCACCCGAACGGGGAGGTCAATCCCAAATAGATCTATTCATAACATTCGCGCTCACATAATGTAATTCACAACTACATCTATGCAATTGACAGTTCATGATAATGGGCTCAACTTGGGTTATCGCTACTTAGGCAAACACGTAATCAATATAAAATATACACTTGCGTCCAATTTATAAAACAAAGCATGTTTCCACCCCAAAGTTATAAATCATTGAAATCGAAATCACCGTGATGGCGTTGCGTTTTAATCGTGACGCCGTCATGAAAGAGAATATTCTAGATCTTGGGCTGGGTCGTGCGAGCTGACGCCGTCGTGAATTCTTGTGACACCGTCGTAGGATGAATCGTGACGGTGTCACATGTATCTTGTGACGCCGTCTCCAGCCGCTGAGAACATAATATTGAAAGATGTTGGCGTAGGTCCGTAGTCTCATCTGTTTCTTCTCCAAATGAGCCTAAGTCACGTGTATTTCCTCCAAATGCCTTCCAAATGCTAAATAACTAAAAAGAAACGATTAAGTACCTGTTTGGACATAAATGCACGATTTAAGGGGTTAAATGACCCTGAAAAAGTGTATAAAATGACACCTCATCAATAGCTAATTTGTGGAAATTATGGTTTCTTGTGGACTCAGAAGGTTGATATATTCGTTAAAAGAAAGTCGAAAAGATCAACATGAAAGAAGAATGAAGAACCTGCTCGCATTTGACGCATGGTGCCAAAAAGATGTTTTGTGACTTCTACTTCGTACCGTCGTGTAAATCGTGAATCGAATAGATTAGATAGAGTGCTAGTTACAGAATTTGTAGATGGAGAACAATTTGTTACAGAAGAAATCATTGAAGAAGGGAATCGTTGGCCAAATATCAAGGTAAGAACTACATGGGATAGAAAGATTATTAGGGTTGCATCTCCGAATGGAGGAACGATCGCCGTATACGAAGATTGAAGAAGTAAGAATGAAGGCTTCCCAATGTGAAGAAGGTTGTTTCAATGCAATTAAAGGAAATGCGAAGGAATATCAAATTCATGGTATGGAGTTAGCAGTCGTAGTCTTGAATTGAAATTATGGAGACGATATTTGTATGGTGTGTAGTGTGTTATCTGTACAGACCACAAGAATCTATGTACATGTTTTGTAAGAAGGTTCTCATATTAAGTCGAGTAGCGTGAGCGAGGTTAGCAGTGGGTCTTATCGCCTAGGAAGAGTAAGCATAGTTGCTAACGTCGTTTACCAAAAAGAATGGTAGGACCAGTTAGAGTTTGAACAGTGGGGATGAACATTGCTAATAATATCATAGTTGATATAAAAGAATTTCAGAAGACAGCCCCTGATGTGAAAACATCAAGGAGGAACGCATAGTCGGGCGTATGAGAAATTGAAGATGATGATCTATAAATCAAAGTTAAGGGCAGAATCTGGTGTCAATGGTTTGGAGCGTTCGAATTTTTTTATTGATAATCAAAGGTGTTTAGTTCGTTTCTAATGGTCGAATAATGCGTAGACATAGTGCGTGTCCCTTCTCGGAGGCATAGTTTTAAAATTTTGACCATAAATGTAGTTTGGAGGAACATTGTTTGAAGTTTTCGTTAATTATAGTCATGTGAAACGATGTCTATAAAAATTTATGTATCGACTAAGCGATTTTTCATATGTGGTCTGGATTTTTGACTTTCAAGAAAATTAACGTTTGAACATATGTTCAAAACAATTGATATTTAAAACCATCAACCATAGAACATCCCAAATTTTTGTACTTCATAAGGTTTGTAAGAAAACGTTTCAATTGTATAAAATTTTTGACCGAAAGACTTCAGGTCGTCCATATTGGTACCATCTACGAAACACGAACACTAGGGCGGGCACTGTTACCACGGCTAACGTGAGGAACTCAGCCTGAGGTTATCACTTTATCATGAATTCTATTGTCCTATTTGTAGTCTCTAAAGCTCTAATTGTATGACAGGACCACTAATTGCGACTACGCTGATCAGTGGGTTGTTCCTAGTGCGACTAATGATGTTATCCAATTCATCGGCTTAGAATGCGGTGTATTCAGACTTTCTAATAAAGTGAGTAGTTTGGGGGGGGGGAACAGGGCATGTGACAACCGTGACATTATAGCATAGGGCAACAACTGTGTAGTTGTGTACCTAAATTAGTATATAAAGAAAATATTTCAAAATAGTGTATCCCAAATAGTACAAACAAAATAATATATCCAAAATATTGTATTCAATGTTGGCCATCCGAAAACTCAATGTTGGGACGTATCCGAAATAATGTTTAGTATAGTATTTAAAATAGAAAATAATAGTATAGGCCTGCTTATATATAAGTAAGCAGTAGCAAAGTATAAGTACGCATGGCGACATATAGAGCATTGCAAGGCAAGCATGTCATCCAAATATAAGCGATAGTGATCATATAGTAGTATAAGTATAGGTAAGTAAGGCCACATGTAAAGCTTGCAAGGCACGCATGTAGGCCAAGCATATGCAATACTGATTAAGTGGTATTAAAGTATAAGTATGTATAGCGACATATAAAGCATTGCAAGGCAAGTATGTCTGCTAAGTATAAACAACAGTGACCACATGACGACAAGCAAAGGCAAGCATACACAGTAGTGGTCAAATAGTAGCAAAAGTAGGAACCTGTAGGGCGACATGTAACTGAAATAGTGATCATGTAGTAAAAGTAAAGCAAACGCGCGTAGTAACAATCTTAAGATAATAACGTAACACATAAAACAGGTATGTACATATAAGGTCGACGTGATTTCAGGTGATCTAGGGTTTGTGTCCGACCTAGCATGGTTCAAGAAAACTACCTCATCATTCTATGATCCCTCGTGAATTAGTCATAGTTGATCAGGCTATGCATAATTTAGGAAAAACCTTGAAATGCTCGGGCTAGTCAACTCTTATCATGTTCGGGGTTTTATGAAAACTTTAGTTTAGTTATAGTTGGGTTTTTATTTTAGAAAAACCGGCATTCTCAATAACCTTAGGCTCTGATACCAATCGGTCACACCCCGCTAGAAGCGGAAACACGAGGTGTGACGTTTCGAAGACATCACATAAGATAGTAGATTACACCATACTTAGTTAAAAGAAATTTAATTTATAATGTTACATAAGATACAATTTTTGATAGAAGAAACATTTGTCTTTAGAAAACATCTTGGCCAATGGATAACTTTGATTTCAAGTACCTTCAATTTGTAAATGCTGATCACCTGAAAATGATACTCGAAAAGGTCAACATAAAGTTGGTGAGCTCATAGTTTTTGAGTGTAAACCCAGTTGATGTGCCAGAATTAAGTGGTACAATAGTGCAATACAATACGGAGTGCAAGCAGTTATAAATAGTATTCCAAGAATAGCACCACAAATCATATCATATCAAATCAAACAACTCAATAGTGGCCCAAGCGCTTATAGTTTTCCAAACCTATCGCCTACCAACTGGAGCTACACAGTCGGCTAAGTAGTCTTTGAAGAATTAATAACATGGTCATCATAGATAGATCATGTATATGAGCACACCAAGTACGCAATTATAAGCACATATTAATATTGTCCAAAAAGCATAAAGATAGTTTAGCATAGTAGTAAAACAGTTTAAAAGGATTTAAGTATCATTTTCCTCCAAGGAAAAATAGTTTAAAAGTAGGGCTACGAAGACTCACATTAAGTAAGGATGAAAGTAGCTTAAATGAATGATCAAGGAATAACGTTCAATGGTGCCCGATCACGACCTATAAATAAAGTTTCTATTTTAGAGATATGTTATATGAGAATGAAATGATGCATATGAGTTTGTAAAAGGATTTGTATTATTGTTGTAAAGGTTTTGTATTATTGTTTGTGTGGTGGTTGATAAGTTTGAATCGATGAACTTATGTCAAAGTACAATATATATACATATATGTATTATATAAGAAAATAAATAGAAAATCCAGGACTAAATAAGAAGGTAAGTAAATAAGAAATAATTGAACGAGGAGTAAACAAGAAATAAATAAATGAGAAATAAATAGATAAGAAATAAATGTATAAGAAATAAATGAATACGAAATAAATAAATAAGAATTAAACATGTTTCGGCAATTTACTCAATACCCCAAGTTAATTAGATAAGACGTTCTCAATATAAGAGTTAACAAGGTTTTAGACACACATATTAAATAATAGAAGTTTTATATAAAACTATATTTTTCGTATTTTAGTCAGATATTAAAATAGTATTTTATTATTTTGTCTTTTTGCCGGGTTTTTAGAAAATAACTAGTATTATGTTTATAGTTATGTAATTTAGTTTATTTATTTAGTTCAAATATAATGTTTAAAATAATATGATATGGGTTTTACAAAATATTTTTTAAGTGTAAAATGTTTATACTTAGGCTAATCCATAATCATGTTAAATGTACTTGCGTCCAAAAGTAAAACGAGCAATGTATCTCACCCGGAGATTTATAAAATAGTGATAAACAAGTTAAAGTGGGGCTATAAACTCACCTTAGACAAAAGTATTAATTTGGAAAAAATCAAGTAAGTAGGACGTCACAATAAGTCCCGAAAGCAACCTAATAAATAATGGGTCGTCTTAGGATAGTGCAAATAAAATGAAACGATGCAAGTTTATTTTTATAACATTATATCACCACCTAATAGTTTGCGTTTTAGTTTTGAAAGTCAAAATAACGTTTACGTCTAATTCGCCATTTTTATCCATCACTATATACTTTACCATTACTTTTAAGTAATCAATTTAATAAATCCTATCTCGCTTACTTAATAATATTTTTGAAAGTTTTCGACGCGTATAGAAAATATATAAGTAATACTACAATATTTTTTAAGATTTTATAGCTCATTAGGACTTAAAAACGCCCGAAAACCCGAATTTAAATTCCAAACAGCTCACTTTGTTAGTAAAAATATATGCAGGAACTTTATTAATATTTTTAGAAAATAGTCTGACTTTGAAAGGGCGTATCTTTTTCGTTATAATGATTCACGCGATGACCAAAAGCGAGGTTTCAAGGAAAAGTCGTATTCTACAAGTTTTCTCTTATGAGTTTCACCCAACTCGGAACCGAAACGAGTCAAAAACACCATTTTAGAAACTGAACATATTGTTTATAAAAAAACAATTTTGCCGAAAAAATTACTAAACTTCATTTGGCCATATCTCATTCATTTTAAGTCTGATTTTAACGGTTTTTATATCCATGCGTTCGTATTTAAGTCTACTATCATTTCTATAGGGCACGTTTGGTAGAGAGAATTTAAGAGATTATAAATGAAGTAGAGAATAGAATTTAAAGAAATAGAATTGAATGAGAAATGTGTTAAATTCCATTGTTTGGTAACACAAGAGAATTGAAATAAAAAATAATCATGAAATATTTTTCTTTCTTTAAAAAACTACAAATAAAGAGCGATTATAATACAATAATTGCACCATCATTTTTTTCGAGTCAGGTTACTCGGGTCGGGTTAAGCCTATTCGGACCCGACCCCGATTAAGCCTATTCGGGTCGGGTTACTCTGGTGAAAAAAATTTATTTGGGTGAACCGAGTAACCCGAATGCTAGATAGGGTCCAGTATCGGGTTAAAAAAGTTTTGCTAACTCAGGTTCGAGTCGACCGATCAACCCGAATAAATATTTTTTTAATTTTTAATATAATTTTTCTATTATGAGAGTAAAAAAATGGTATTTTTATTACATTTTACACATATTCGGGTTGACCCGAACCCGAATGAACCCTACCCGAGTTGATCCGAACCCGAGTAACCAAAATTCAAATAAGGTCGGGTGAGTATGTAACTTTTAGTCTTGGCTCGAATTTGAACCTACCGTGATTTCAAAAGAATAGAAAAATAAAAGAAAAAAACAAAAAATAAAAATAAAAACTCATTTCTCCTAATTCTCTACAAAAATTATGGAAATGGGGGTGACAAAAAATACACTACCATTTCTTTCCATTTCTCAACCTAATTCTCATCAATTCTTCACTTTTTTATTTCTCTAAACCAAACATACTTGAGAAATGAAACTAAATCTGTTTCTCTTCATTTCTCCCTACCAAACACACCCTTAAGGTATTGGATGTCCAAAACAAAATTAACTGTATGAAAATATTATTATAAATTCTGGACAGCAACTATTTTATTTCTATTCTACCACTATTTCTCACCCACAAATTGCAACTCCATACTAGCTTAATCTCTTCCACCAATCTTCATCAATTACCATCACAACAACAACTCCATACTAACCTAGTCCCTTCCACTAATTTATCAAGAATAAACATAGAATTAAGAACATGAACAAAATATACAACTTAACTAGTTTAGATTTATAATTAACCGTTTTAACAACAAAACTAATATTTCAACAAGTAATTTATAATGTGACTATGATAAGTAGTATATGTGTAAGTACACATTTTTATTATCCATTTTACAAGATTTCATTAAAAAGGTTTACTTGTTTCTTTTTAGAAAAATCTTCAACATACAAACTAGTGGTGATATAAATTTATGAATGTGGTGATTATAACAAAATGTATGTAATGAAAATATGTATGAGATAAGCACCTTAGTTGGATGAGAATATGAGGTCAACAAGTATGTACCCAAATCAAACCCCAAATACTTGTTTGATTATAACCTAAACCCTTAATTCTTCTTGAAAATTACTTGTAATATATCAAAAATCAATTCTTCTTGCTTCTTTATTTGGAGCCGAAAGTTTGAGCTAGAGAGAAGATGGATATGTATTTTTTTTAAGTGGAAGTATGAGAGAATGAACTTGTTACTTGCCTTTTGAATATTAAGTTTGGTATGTCCTAAAGCTACCTTGGTCTTGTGTATACATAAATGGCAAGCCATCTTGTGACTTCTATCACTCTTGGGACCGGTCACTCTTGTGTATACGTATATAGTATTAATCCCGTAAGAATTCTTTCCAAAATACTTCTCAAACAAGAGAAATATAAGGTAAAAATCTCACTAAAGAAAACACAATTTGTATATTTTTTATCCGGGAAGTACTTTTCCTCGGGTCGTGTCCCAACGAAATCGTGAATTGAGAATTTAGGAATAATTCGGATTCGAGTTTAGAATTATAAGGGATTTTTGAATTTTGATTATACTACAAATGTAATAGCAAGAATTAAAGAAACAATTAACTAACTTGAAATTTAAATGCACAAAACGTAAAATCGCGAGCTAAAACTGAAATCTAAAATCTAAGGCACTAATTTTAACAAATTTTATACCTAAAAATCACAAATTTAAAATGAAAATTTTAGGAAAAAGAATTAGAATTTTTTAACTATTTTTGAATTTTTTATGAATTTCTAAAGTTTAATGAATTAACAAAAATAAACTTTTTCTAAAAATTATCACTAAAATTTTTTAGACTTATAATTTATGCTGGAAAAGTTATAAGACGTAAACCTATCTTTGTTTATTGCCGGTTTACGTTTAAAGTTGTTTTCCGGGTTACACAATTTAACTTAACGGTTACACGTAAAAGTAAACACGTAAATATTGAAAGTAAATAGTTTTGAGTTTATTGACGTATAATGACCTGAAAAATATGAGTTGCCACAATATCATCCTTTTCACACATTCATAAACACAATATATGGTAGAAACTTAGAGAGACGAAATGTAGAGAGAGGAAAATTAGATGGTGGATTCAAGAGTAAACCAAATGAACCAACATCCTCCCTAACATGTTAGGGAGGGGTATTTATAGTACACCTATGCCTCTTAGGCGTCTAGGGTTAATAAGGGTGGACCGTGCTCGGCTTTGGCTGGGCTTTTGGCCCGTAACACGTACAATATTAGCTTAACTAACGAGCCCGTGTTCATTTCTAGTCTATTACACTTATTACAAAGTTCCTAAAATGTAAAGGCATGACTCAATATATAATGACATATACTTTCTTGTTCGACTAAATATTTTGAGACTAACAATCTCCCCCAAAGTAAGGTCATTAAAATTCATTGTCTTTAAGCTCTTGTGGTCGTGGGTCTTGGTCTTGAACTTTGTTGTAGTAAACTTTGTTCCTTCATGCTTTGTGATCTTTGATCTTGAGCCTTTGTCATTGTGTTTCAACTTTGTCTTTTGTAATGGGATCTTTTAATCTTTCCTTGTTGTTAATGAACTTCATAGTAGTAGCCAGAACTATAGTCTTCGTTTGATGGATACCGGTACTTTCTATTCTTGAACATCCTTGAATCGTATTGTGCTTTGGACCAACATGCTCATACTTTGCATCATCTTGAAAGCTAACAATCTCCCTTGATATACCAATTATCTTTGAATACTAAGTAAGGTCTTTTTCTTTTATTCGTTCTCAGCTTTCTTGATTTCTTGAACTTTTGATGCCAATTGTATGTCTTTGTAGCTTGAGTATGAGCATGTGGTAATGAGTCTGACAGTGCTAGAATGAGGTAGTTATGCCATCGTCTATACAAATACTTATAAAGATTAGTGATAAACAACAAATATGGACGAATATCTTGTTCATTCGTCGAAGTTTGGTAACTTTAAACTTTGGTTCCGTGAGGGCCGTTTCACAGTATAATTACGGTACCTGCGTTATCAGGATTCGATTCATGAATGAATCTCCTTAACAGGGTTTTTAGCTTGAAATGTGGTTTATCTAAAGCTGATAGGTATAAAGACGCTAACAAAGGCTTTGATATTCCACAACCGTTTCGATATCTGGATTCCCTTACAAGTTAGGATAACAACGAATATAGGTTAATCATTAATGCAAAATGTAAAGTAAGCAATGATAATTTTAGATGTTCCTCGTCAAATCCCATTACCTGGATCACATTGGATTCCCAGTAAGCACAAGTTTGATTCTTATAGAATCTCGCAAGTCACCTGCTACAATGTTGTTTGATGTTGACACTAAAAGGATTTCCATTCGTCATTATGAAATGCTAAAGAGCATCACTCTGAATGTTCTAGAAAGATCACAAGTATAATGCGTAGGACTATTGTTACCACTTGTGAACTTATTTGTGTTTAACAAGTGTTTATCATTCATGTGTCCTAATGATATTATATTTGATCTTTTTGGCTCTAGAATTGATTTGTGCGCTTTGGTTTTAGTGATCGGAGGCTGGAGCAGATTGTCACCTTTTCAATATCAACATTCTTGAAGTGAGAAGTCAATAGAAGTCGTGTTAATATCCGTGACAAATGAGACAAGAATCTTTTGAGAGAAATTTAAATGGTTGAGGTGGGTTATGTAGTGCATCACTAGGTCCATGATGTCTTTATTCAATACCAGAATTCATCTTTGTAAAGATTGATAGCAAATGTATTGACTCGGTTTCTGCCTTAAGTTTTGTGGAGTGTTTCTTTCTTTTTACCCTTTACAAATCATTTCTTTTTCATTCTTTAACCCCTTCTATGTTTACCAAGATGTCCTTACTAACACCTTGTTGTGATTATTTCAATGTTAGCTCATGCCTTAGTCAACATTATTCTCTTTACTTATTTTTCTCTATATCATACCTAAGGACTGCTATTTCTAACCGTGGAATATCCTTGGGTAAATCCCTCTGGTTCAGGTTGGATCATAGGACTAATACCTAACCTTAACCACCTTATGACTTCTTAATCTTCGTGAAATAGCTGGTTGTTGGGTATTTAATCGTAACCATAAAATCTTTTAAAAATCAATCAAATTGTTTGATAAAAATCATAATTTAAGAGTTTTATCTTGAACAAATTATTTCCATACACCTTAGGCAATTATTTTTCTTGATAACATTTTCTCCTCTTATTTAAAATAATAAATCTCTTAGTATTTCAAATATCAATTGATTAAAATTTGTCATGAAAAATTTCATGAGGAGAGAAATGTTTAAACATATATTAATGAAATATTTTTCGCTTGCTCCCTCTCAATTTTACACATGTATGACACCACTTATTTGAAATAACGATACCAATTTGTAAATGAGTTATAAAATTGAGGGTGAGACGGTGTTTAGCATACAATTTTGAAAGATTATGAAATGCCATTGAAGAATTCTTAAAAAATTATGATCAGACACTAGATGATCTTATAGCAAAGATAAGAATGCTAGTTATATCAGAGTATGTTTATATCTAGAATGGATGGTCACTAAGTCGCTAACGATGATTTTTGATTTATCTAGACCGGATGTAACTTAGATCGTTGGCGCGCTTGTCGATATATCCAAACTCACAAACAACTATGTTGTCATTGATTATTATCTTTTTGTTATAAATAACTTTTGAGAATGTCTAGCACACCATTTTGAAAGATACCACTCATGAAATTTGTCATTATGTAAATCTTTTTGCAAAAATTATGTTAAGACACCACTTGAAACATTGTTAAATGTTTTGGATACATAAAAGTTGTCGTGAGATAATGTATCCAGAAACATTAAAACTTTAGTTTTGAAAAACTCCCCATCAAAAATGAATCCAATTAAAAAATTGATCGTCTTTTGAAAGCTTCGTGAGGTAGGGAGTGTTGAACACAAATGTAGAAAGATACCACATATGATATACTTGTGAAGTGTAGAATACTAGTAATCTAATGAATCAACCAAGAACAATGAGTGAGATGTGGGTTGGATTGTTAGAGAAACTTGGA
>BQNB010015885.1:0-68042 GCA_026074375.1 Tanacetum coccineum
GATTACGAGTAACTTAAGCACTTTTCGTTATGTGTTATAAGTTACATGTTTGTCATCATCAAAACATGAAGAGAATGTATCGATTAAATATCATAATATTTCTACCAACATCTTCAAATAATCTTTTAAATCGGTCTTTCAAAATAAGTCACGGAATAAACGGATAATGTTTTGGATAATGACGGATAACATTTTTAAGGGGAGTTAATTTATATTAACTACAAGAGCTTTAGATGTCATTTGTTTCTAACTTTAGGGACTTATTTGCAATTTAAGACTTAGTTGATTCTCACGGTATAGATTTAAGCTTATCAATTCTTCGAACATGATCTCAAGTATATGTGCGTACTAGGTTTTGCTGATTCCGAGGTATCGAAACCAACAAAGGGGAAGGAATAGATATACAAGAAAGATAATGAGTACACGTGATAGAATTCATACCCTATTCTCATTTTAGGTCATTTCGGGAAGACAAATGTCATAACCGCAAAGAAAATCTGTGTTTAACTTGTTACTTTCAGGTGCACTATTTCAAGTACATGGGGGTGGCGATATCTTGTGAATTTCAAGTATGCATCATTTAAGATACTAGGGGGAAGTATTATAAGAAGATTTATTCTAAGCGTGAGAAGATTGGTTACTGATTCAATAAATGCTTCCTCAAAAGGTTAATCTCTAAGCTTATTTTTAAAAAGAGTATAAATATTTGATAAAAGAGGTACACATAGGTTTGATAAGTATGATGATTCCTTAAGATAGTCCGTATTTTGCAGAAAGAGATAAGTACATTTGGGACTTAGTTGACTTAGGTGTTTTCATTTCGACTACTTAAGAGGGAATTATTGTGACATCTGGGACTTAGTTGACTTTGGTGTTACAATTTATATCATTACTATCCTATAAGGAGAAATACAGACATCCGGGACTTAATTGACTTTGGTGTTGCGGTATCAAATTCTGGAAAGAGTTAATTGTGTGCTTCGGATATCTGGGCTTTATACATTAAGACTGCTTGATGTGGCTTGCAAGAAAGGTTTGAATCCACTCAAGAAAGGATTGCTGATTTAGGGGGAAGCTAAGACAACTTCTTATGAGAGACTACAGGGAAGACCTATAGCTGCTACAAAGAACCATATGATTCTATCATATGATGTTCTCATCATTCAGGTCAAACCTCGTACATAATAATCTTGTGAATATATAAATGTGTAGTGTAGACTTAAATATAGGCATATATGGTGTTTGAGTATGAATTTTCAAGAATTTCTTAGTAAATTCAAAAAATTTCAAATTAACATACTCAAACACCATATAATACCCTCATAATTTGAGGGGGAGCATTAAAAATGTTCCTAATACGGCTTGTTAATAATTGGACATTTTTTCCTCGAAAGCAGTTATATTTGAATCAATTGATATCCAAAATATCAAGAGATTTAATATTTTTGATAAGGGGAGAAGATGTGATTAAAATATATGATTAAAAATGTGATTTTTAAGATCTCAAGTGTACGCTATCCCATATATGTGCTAAACTCTTTCGATTAATCGATGCACATATGAAGGGGGAGCAAATGGTTACGTGATTGGCTGAAATGTGGAAGTACCAAAGACCGACCATTTATATTAATGTATTGGAGTTATAAGGTGGTTACATTCATTCCCATAATCCAGCCAGAACTAGAGGGATCTACCCAGGGATATTCTACTAGATAGTGTAGTAGTCCTTAGGTATGAAAAAAAGGAGTAAAAGTAAGAATAAGGGAAAAGTGCCGACTGAGATGGAGCTGGTACTGGAACAAACCCAACAAGGTACTAGTTATGAAGTCTCGGTAAGCGCTGAAGGGGTAAAAGAATTAAAAATAAAAATTAAGATAAAGGGTGAAAAAAAGAAGCCCTCCTTACACTTAGGCAGAAACCGGGTGAATACATCTGCTGTCTAGAATCACAAAGATGATTGCTGACATTGAAGACTGACATCATGGACCCAGTGATGCAATGCATAACCCTCCCTGGCCACTCAGGATCTCTCAAAAGATTTCTGTTTCATTTCTCACAGAGATTACACGCATTTCTATCAACTTTCTCACTTCGAGTTAGTTGGTATTGAAAAGGTGGCAGTCTGCTCCAGCCTCCGTCACTAAAATCAAAATGAACTATTGAGTCTAGAGCCAAAAGAGATCATCCATAAATCTCATTAGGACACTTGTCAAGATTATGCTTGTTATTTCACACGATATGAATAACGAGAAATATATATATAAAGAGTCCTACGCATTATCCTTGTGATTTTGCCAGAACATCAGAGTGATACTCAAGTAATCACAGTGAAGATGGAAATCCTCCTTGAGCCAACATAAAACAAGCTCATGGTAGGTAACTTGTGCGATTCTATACGAGTCAAGCTTGTGACAACTGGAAAGAAGCGATGGTGCGATTCTATATGAATCAAACTTGTTCCAGGAAATTAATTAACGGTTGATGATGAATTTTTGAAATGATTAACACTCTCGATGTGTCACAAAAACACTTTAGCAAGTGACACGTCGATTGATTTTCAAATCACTTTTTCTATTTAATCGGTGAGACGGTAACTCACTGGTTCACTCTTATCGTGTTGTCTGCTTTAAGACATTCCAGTAATAAGAACATGTTGAGTTTGATGAATCTAATACATATGTGTTAGAAAGATTCGATACTTCAGCTGGAAATCCTGTCAAGGAGATTCTTCTTAAATTGAATCTACCTGATCACAGATTGATCCTTACGGATTTGAAGGTTACTCCAACCAAACATGGGCGAATGACAAAGCCATATTCGTCCCCCCGCTTTATTGCTAACTATTTTAATGCAGGATACTTAAAGATGGTCATGGAGGTACCTGGTTCCAGCTGACTCACAGATTCATAGCCACATGCTCACACCCGACCGACAAACATAAAGACATCATGAAAGCTTAAGTACATGTTTCAAGACTTCCGCTACTCTGATACCGTACATCTTTCTTGAAGTGACGAAGCATTAAAGTCAAAGATTTTCAAAGAAGTTTCCGTCACTCTAATAACCGAACATTTTTCTCGAAGTGACGAAGTGTTAAAGTTAAAGAACTTCAAGAAAGATGCATCATTAAAGCTTTTAAGCTATCAAATCAAGAAAGGTATGAGCATGTCGGTCCAAAAGTTACGAGTTCACAAGATGGCAAAGTTTACAAGATGGCGAAAAGAGATTATGCTGGGTTAATGATCTCAAGGTGCTCAAGATCACATATTTACATACAAGTCAAGATAAAGGAACAAGCTCAAGCCTAAATTCAATGATCACTACGCAAAGAAGCAAGACAAAAGATCAAATATATACCCAAAAAGGACTCAAGATCAAGACAAGAAGCTTCAACGATTAATGATCAAGGTCACATGGAGAGATCTCTATGATCACCCCTTAGGGGGAGATTGTTAGGAACACAGAAAGTGTTGATCATTTATGAGATCTCAACGATCGTCCCTTAGGGGGAGATTGTTAGGAATTCAGTTTTTAGTGAAGTGACGACCATTATTGATCTCACGAGCCTTTGTAATAGTTAGACAATATTATGTAATAATTTGTAAGCTAACCGGGCCGACTTATAGAAAGTCTAAGGAAAGGCCAGTCCGGCCCATATCTTGTAACTATATAAACCTTCTCCACACATGGAGAGGGTGTTGGTTGAATGCATTTCTCTCATTTCAAATGTGTTTTTGGTGTATTCTCCCATACACTCTCTCTTTAGCTTTCTCTCTCTAGTTAATAAGTGTGTGTGAAATCAATATCCTTCAAAGTGGTTTAAAAGGCTTGTTGCATATGCTAAATGCAACCATGATTCCTATGAAAGTGAGTTAGGTCTTATTGTATATTTATGTTTTGAACGTTTAATGCTTTTTGTTGTCTAGTGATTCCAGGGGATATGAGGTTGCTCAATAGAAGCTTTGCAAGAATTCATCTCTTGCAATTATCATTCGAAGGGGAGAGCAACGCTCAGGGGAGTCTTTTGTTTTAATTCTACTTGTATTCTGTAATTTCATTTCTTTAATTATACAATAGTGTCATTATACAAACCAAGTGGGGGGATGGGAGTAGAATTACCACTTAACCTATATTTGCCTTCGATTTTCTAGTTTTATTTAAGAAATTGTGCCAATTAAAAAAAAATATTGACATGTTTTTCCTAATAAACTAGAATTAATCTTTGTCGAGCGCACTATTATCTTTTAATTCAATTGGTGAGGTTAAGCCTATTATTCCATTTTCATCTACTATACATAAATCCACCAAAAATATGAGTGTGCCGGTGGTATTGTAGATTTTAGAACTTGGCATGTACATCATTTCAAGACTTGATTGATTAAGTGGAATAGACAGTTCAAGAAGGCAACATCTTAGGAATTCACCCAAATAGTCTAAATGTGTGTGTTTAGCGACTTGTCACATTGACTTGTCTACCTCCCGTGTGAAAACTCCTACTTGCACTCAATTTTAGTGCAAGATACCCCTAGATCACCTTGTTAAGCCAATCTATTTTTAAAAACCCTTTATGTATTGTTACACCATTTTGCCTTAGCTAACCCTACAGTCTAAATTTTCTTTGTGTTGAAATACCTGGCTGCTTAAGTCCATTGGTTCGGGAAATAGGTTCGAAAATTTTGCGCATTCGTGGAAGACCTACCATTAATGATTTGTAAGGACCCCCTGTTTCATCACTTTTGATATTGTTTATCTCAAGTAAGGGGATATGTGTTGTAACACCCCCAAATTGGGTCGCAGCGGAATAAGGATCTCCGGGGCATGTTACTTCTCAGATCAATAACACAACATAAGCGCACTGACACTATACTTATGGAATAAAGAAGAATGGGTATGTGATAGCAACGTAATCACAAGCCTTTGAATGAATATAAAGTAATTTCATCTCCGATAAAAATATTAATATCCCGTTATGAGGTCCAATTTTCTTTTTGACGACAAAACTTGCCATTGAAATGAAGAACCACACGGGTTACTATCAGAAATAATAGCAAGCCATTTTGGCATGTTTGGAAAGCTTTTGAAACTTCTGCTCGAACTTCATTTACAGCCTCGTATCATTATTAAGTGACTTTTGTAAGGCCGTAAATGTTATTGATTTTCAGAAGACATGCCAGAGATACATATTTTTATATTTTTCTGATTTTTTAAAAAAAATTTGTAAATTTTTATAAATAGGAAAATCCTTTTGGAATTTTTATGTTTTCATATATACATATATACAGGATATGAGTTACCACCATCACTCGTCTGTTTCCTCTGCCAGACATTTCAACGTTTCTGGAGACATGCTTTTCATACCTAGCTTATCGATCAAGAAGTTAAATCTCTCTCGAGGCAAAGGTTTTATGTAAAGATGTCAACAGTAATAATCCAGTCTGGACAAAGGTAAAAGCTACACGATTCCATTCATCCACTGTGCTCCTTTATAAAATGGTAGCGGAATATCGATTGTGCTTACTCTTGAATGTTAAACCTGTTGTGGCATAAAGCAATCGCACTCTTGTGATTCGCAGAACTGAGGGATCTTATTGAATTGCAAGCCATAATGCTGTTAGCTGTGAAGCATTCCAAAAGGACATGTGAGCAACAGTCAATAAGCCATCTATTCAGCCTATTACTGCGTATATACAGTGCACTTTTTCTTCTTTGACAGCAACGATGACCGAGCTAACAGTTGGTCCCACAGAAGAACTGAGCGCTCCCAGATGTACTACGTCTAGTGTCCTGACACCCCCGCGTGATCGGCAACTAGCATAAGCAGATGAGTGACATAATCGTACCTTCGAGTACCAAAAGACCCCAAGTTAATGGTTTTCGTTAAGTATCAAAAGATCCGTTTCATCACCGCTTGTAAGAGTGCTATTTTGGTAGCATTGAGCCTGATAATAGCACATAAGCCGACAACATCGTAAGGTCAGTCTACTGGCTATACGAATAACAATTAAGATCAAATCATACCATGGTTAAGTGTAGCATCAACTTGTTTCCCCTGTAGATCTTCATCCAGTTTCTTGATTTCAATCATGGGTGTTTCAACAGAATCAGTAGAATTTAAACCATATTTTTTAACGATTTCAGCAGCATATTTAGATTTATGAAGATGCCTCTGGGACATTGATAAATTTGTAATCCTAAAAAGAATGATATTTTCCCCATCATTGACATCTTGAACTTAGTGGTCATCTGATTAGCAAATTCATTACACATGGCAGTATTAGTGGATGCAAATATTATATCGTCAACATAAATTGTACCAGTAATAAGTCATTTCCAGTATGTCGTGTGAAGAGTGTTGGATCAACTGCACCTTTGGGGAATTGTTGAGAGATAAGGAAGCTTGACAGCATATCATACCATGCACGTGGAGCTTGTTTTAGACCGTAAAGACGTTTTGAGCTGTTACCCATGCATGGGTTGTTCGACAACAAAATACATTCTGGTTGAGAAACGTAGACCTCTTTTTTGAGCTTACCATTTAAGAAATCCGTTTTGACGTCCATTTGGTAGATCGTCATATTCTTGTGAGCGGCATTTGCTACGAAGATACGAATGGCCTCTATTCTAGCAACCGGTGCAAATGATTCCTTGAAATCGATACCCTCTTATTGTCTGAATCCTTGAGCAACTAGTCGAGCCTTATTCTTTAGTACCCTGCCAGATTCATCTGTTTTGACCTTATTAATCCATTTGAGTTTGATCAAGAACACGTTATCTGGATACGGCACCAATTCCCAGACTTTAAGTCTTTCAAATTCATGAATTTCTTCTTGCATTGCATCGATCAATGACGGTTTGGTCATTGCTTGTTTGAAGTTCTTTGGTTCTACTAAAGTTAGGAAAGCATTTTCGACAGTCTGGCAAAAAAACACCACATGGCATCAGTTTTCTAAGTTGCTTCCTTTTGTAAATGCCAGAGCGAGAAGGAATCACCCCGATCACATTTGTTATAGGATTATTCTTAGTCCATCTACCAAGGTGTTCCAATGGAGTGTGGATTTGTCTCACATTAGATGATGATCCATGGGAAGTCGAGTCTTCATTAGGAGATTCATTAAGAGGATCATTATGAAATGTTGGTGTTTTTAATGATTCTTTAAAACCTTGAGAAATGATTGGAGAATGTTCATGTTCTTGTGATGAGGGAATACTTGTTGATGGATGATTCCTGGTCAATAGAAGTGGACACAGGAGAACCAGCTAATACTTTAGGTCTTGGAGTGGCAGCTTCTTGAACTGGAGATACATCAATTGTTGGAGGGTTAAGGTATTCATCGAACATTGGTTGAAACAAACGATCCCAGTCATCTCTTATTGGTGGAATACAAGGTTGTTGAGAAACAGGGTTTGATACGAGTCCTGTACTGGATGTAGCAGGAGTCATATATTAAAGCCTGGGTCCCGAACTGAATTGTTCAGAAGCCATAGTTGTTAGTTCATCGAATGTTACATGTATTGTTTCAGAAATTATCCGGGTCCTTCTGTTGTAGATTCTGAACGCTTTCTTTGCAGGCACGTAACCAACGAAAATCCCAATGTCTGCTTTTGCATCAAATTTTCCCAGATCCTCATGGTCATTAGTAAGATTACAAAGTGAACCAAAGGCATGAAAGTATGATAAGTCCAGTTTCTTGTCTTGCATAAGCTCGTATGGAGTTTTGTTGTATCGGAGGCGTATCAAAGAACGGTTTTGGGTGTAACAAGCTGTATTGATAGCTTGTTCCCCTAAGCCCACCAGAGAAATAATGGAGCTTTAGAAAATATCAGCATTGTTCGAGTGGCTTCAACAAGAGTCCAATTTCGCCTTTCGACAACATCGTTTTGCTGAGGAGTGTGAGCTACAGAAGTTTGATGCATGATGTCAACATTTTCATACCATTCGCGAAGTGTCTGATTGACAAATCCGGTTCCATTATCTGTTTGAACATTCCGGACTGTGGCTTTCAAACGAACTTGAATGTTTTTAATACATTTGATGATGGCCACAGAGCCTTCATCTTTTGTGTTCAAAAAATCAGACCCAGGTAAATCTTTAGAGTAAATCCGTCGACTATCACTTAAGATAAAACATTTCCCCGTTAATTACTAAGCCACACAGCATCGGCCACTCAAATCTAATGCAAAAATATAAATAGTTTCTCTTGGTTAGTGTCTTCATATTTGGGTTGATGAGAGGATTTTTTGCTTTTCCCTAATGCACATGCTGAACACAAATGATCTTTCTGAAATTTAAGCATAGGAATTCCTCGTGCAAGACCGTCTTTAGCTAGCTTTTTAAAGTGTCAAAGTTGAGATGAGATAAATCGAACGGTTGGGGGGGGGCCATAACCAGTCTTAGTCTTTGTAACTCTTTTGGGATAGAAACAAATGCGGAGATTATTAAGTAGGTCATCAAAGAAATTGTGTACACAATTGTGTCTCAGACCTTGAAAGTAGATCAACACCTCTAATTGCGAATAAAGCAAGTGTTTTAACAAATGCAACTTCAGATCCGCATAACAAAATGTCCACCAGAAAACAAGTTTTGTTTAAGTCCTTTAACGTATATACCCTTGAGATAACAACGTTTCCAGCTGATAGTCCACCATAATCCTAAAAACCTATATAATTTGGTCTGTACCCGAATCTAACAGTACCGCAGAAATATCTGACAAAGTCATGAGCTGAGAGCGATTCCTGTCCCCAAGTGATTCGAACATCCGAGTCCAGATCCAGAGTACAATCTTGAAAACCCTTCATGACAAAGAAGAAGAGATTGTAATACGATATACATTGAATTAGGATCCCCAAGTTTTGGTTTGGTCCGCGTGGTTAACATTCTTAGATTCTACAATCTTAGGCTTTTTTAATCGAACCTATGGTTTTTTAACATTTTTGGGTTTTTCAGGCAATAGACATTTATCTCTGGTTTTTGTATTATCATCTGAGTGGGAAGTGTTTTTGCTTAGGAGGCACTAAGTTAGTTTGAGTAACCAGTTAATAGGGCACGAGTTTACCAACTATAGTGAACGTTCTGCCTGTTTGGTTTTCCAAATATTTGTTTTTTTATGTTTCTTGCAGATTTCAGTACGGTTATACCCATAAGTGCACAAGATTGAGAAGGACATTATCATGAACACCATCAAACATATTTTATTTACAAGTAGCACAGTAGAATTTCAGAATATCTCATTTTGACAGTGAATGCTTAACAACCAACATCACAAACAGGTTTTAAAACAAAATGATTCGTTTTTATTAACTTTCCTAAGTTCTTTCTACTTTATTCTCTTGTTCCTACTTGGTGTATGCGATAAAAAGATCCTAATCAATCCTTTAATTCTATTGGAGCTTTGATCCCCACTTAACTAGTAAACATTTCAACTCTTGTAGAAGACAACACAAGTGTGTTAGAATCTGATGTATTAGAAGACTCTACTTGTTTAATGTTGCTTGAGGATGTGAAAGGTTCAGCAAACCTAACTTTCTTGACATTGTTCATGGGTGTGACAAAAACCTTCTTAATACTATGTATTATCGCATTAGGGCATGTATCTTGAACATATACAAGCAACTCCTGAATTCTTATGGCATACTTACAGGCAAAGTCTAACTCTCTATCTAAAGGTTGTTTCACTTTAGCTTGTTCGACTAATTCCCGAAAGTATTATGCTGTGTTCTAGAGTGTGTCTAAGATATTCTAATGTGAACATCCCTAATATTTGAAATAACCTAGGAGGCAACGTACTAAATCAAGCTTGAACATGCCTGGAGCAATAGTGGTGGCAGAAGGCGTGTGTACAACATTTTTAACAATTTCTTTCTCTTTTATTTTTCGTAAATTATTTTTCAATGATGTTATCACAAAAACCTTGTCTTGAATTCGAGCTTTTAAATCCTTATTTTCCACATATTTTCAATTTAGTTTCGTTAATAAAAGAGTCACATTGGTTCTTTTATGACAACACATGTACTGATTGATTGAGTCAAACAGATCTTTAAAAAAACATGTATCACATGAATTTAATTTCATTACAAAGACGTTCGTATTCTCATAAAGCAATTTTGCCACATTATTTTCCATTCCTTATTATGGGCTCAATATCACATTTTCTCACGAATTAACGTTCTCTTCCTTAGTATACCTCACTCAAAGATTGAATAGTATCCTTCAGCTTACCAATGGCTGTCTTTATCTTGTAGACCGAGCTTTCAAATCATTGATTTCCAAAATATTCTTGAATTTCAACAGCAATTTGAATAACGCAAAGATATCATTGTTTGAAAAACTTCTTATTGTAATTGCATTGATGCGATGGAGAGAAATAAAATTTTTCTCAAGTTGTAGTAATTTTTTCAAAAATCATTATATGCTTGTTTGAATTTGGAAGCTCATATCAAGATTCAAACACTTTTCACACGATTCACACTCTTTGCATTTCCCATAGTCATAGAAATCATTATGCAAAGACATAGAATTTCATCACAGATTAACAGTACATCTTGAGACATGATTTTTTGTAAGAGTCGATCATTTTCCAAAAAAATTCTTTCTTAGCAATTTCCAAACATTGTTTATCAACTGAAGACTGTTGAACAGCCACTTCCATTTGGTCAAAAACTGTTTGTACTTCCGTTATTTCATTTAGAAGATCTTTATCAAAAAACACATTGAAGATGTCTTTTAAAGATTTAAGAAACGGAATAATTTCATTGTTAAAAATAGTTTTT
The DNA here is from genome assembly GCA_026074375.1 of Tanacetum coccineum. Classification (NCBI taxonomy): domain Eukaryota; kingdom Viridiplantae; phylum Streptophyta; class Magnoliopsida; order Asterales; family Asteraceae; genus Tanacetum; species Tanacetum coccineum. The sequence continues at coordinate 10,768 of BQNB010015885.1, forward strand.
GTATGCTCAAACCTACACCATTCACCTTCTTCCAAGAGCATTAGGTGTTGTCCTCTTCTCAACCACTGAGTCAAACAGGGTGAGTGGAATTTAAGCTTTTTAAGGCTTGACATTCAACCAAACTACCTTAGTAGTTCACTAGGAACATCCACTGTGACATGTGGTGTGTAAGAAGGTTCAGTGGTTGGATTGAGTATATGAAACCAAAAGCTTGTTCAGTCGATAATTCTTGTTGTGGAGAAAAACATATTACAAAATCTTTAGTTAACAATTAATTTGTCATAATCTATTAGTTTATGAGAAATTTTCTTTGCAATAACCTTCCATGATCCTTCTTTTTCAGAATATTTTTGATCGACTCTCTTCAGTCCCAAATAATGATTCTTCATCATCAATCACAGAAGGCATAGCAACATGTGCATAGACATACACAACACCATCATACAAGGTAGGTTTTATTCCGCTGAGGCTTTCTCACCGCTAAAATACGGATTTGATACCCTAGAGCTTGTTTATTGTGTTATCATAAAACGCTGTGGCTTAGTTAACATGTGCACAGATTGTAGCAGATTGAACCACTTTACAAATAATATTATCAAGTTCCTTAATCTTCTTTTCCAAATCAATTTCATTTTCCATATATTTATTCTCTTTTTCTTTGTAATCATTTTTGAAAACTGCAAAAGTTTGCAATACGGATTCCTTTTCTTTGATTTGTTTAGAAATATTTTACTCAAGTGAGTCAACTTGTTCTTTGAGTGCAAGTTTCTCTCTAATCATATCATCCATTTAAGAAATCAATCTTTTTTTTTTTTTTTTTGTTTCTTCTCACGACTGCTTAAATCAAAATAAGACGTTTTGTTCAAAATTTTTGAACACCTTTCCTTATATCATCTCAAGCTCATGGTTATTGTTCATTATTCTGTTCCTTATTATCCTTTCCCAATTATATACAATGATTAATCACTTGTATTTTAACATTTGTTTAAATCACAGATAAAATCATTGAATCTTGATGTGCACTGCAAATTCTAATCTTGAATAGTTTTTCCTGTTGTGGTTTCTCAAAATAAGAATATGGAAGATATTGTTTATCACTAGATATATCATTATCTGTAAAAATCCATATCGGTGAGTGTTCAAAAACCTAGCAATGCATACACGAACTTGATTATCCATATCATTCAGATAGGTTTTAGAATTAGGTACCTCTGAGATAATGTCAGAACCATAATTAGAAATGTTGGCCATAAGAACCGCTTGTGCAGTCGAGAGATCATCACAGTCAGAATCATAAGTATCGAGATCCTCAGTCTGGAAAGCAGCATTGTGAGGAATGATTATCTGAGCTTGACCTGCTGGAATTCCTGGATCTGCAAGAAATGCGAGTTGCTCCTCATCCAATATTTGTCCAGCTTCCTGAGCTTCTGCTAACATAGCTTTCTCCTTATACCACGCTGCATTCCTTGGTCGCTTAGGCTGAGTGCATTGCCTAGCCATATGTCCTTCACCTTGGCAGTTGTAGCATTTAACAACTCTTGCCTGTCCACTTGTAGTATTTCCCCTTGAGCTAGTAGCATTGCCCTTATACGTAGTACCAGAATAATTTTGCCCTTGTCTCCCCTGAACTTGTTGCACTGTAACCCTGCCGTCTTGAATAGTGGCTTGGTTTCTTGGATTAGAGGAAGTTCTGAGTTGATTATTGGTAGAAGGGAACCTTGAAGAAGCTACAGCGGTTAGAAAAGCCATTGCTTTATTGAGACAAGCAATTGGATCATCTCTAGGAGAAAACACTGAACACAAAACCTGATCTACAAATGTGTGACTTCAGCCATAATTTGTGTCGAGCTTTGAGGTGATTGATAAGCAAACTTGTGGAATTACTTGAGGAACATTGAGGTTTGATGATTTATTTAAGACTGAATGTATGTGATGGTGATTGCTGAATGATTGAATTGGATTTTGTGATGGATAATGAGATGAGTAAAGGTTATGGGTGAAATGATCCCATGTTTTATGTGATGGTGAAAACTGTTGTTGAAGTTGAGGATTGTTGTAAGAAGACTGATAAGAGTGATAAGTGTTGAAGTGGGGTGGTGTCATTTGCTGATTTGCAACGAATGCAAGTGGATCTTGATTGTGTTCACGCATAATACGGACTTCATTTGCATGGTACAAAACACAAACTTTAACGTTTTTGACACGAAAATTTTGAATCAAATTCATGGTACACAAACCCTCGTTTTAACGCAAAAAACTCTCAAAAAGATAATATTTTTTATGGATTTTGAAAGATATTCTTATACTTCTAGTCTAAATACTAAGATAACTAAGAAAGACGATTAAACAGCTTTCGTTTTTAAAACCCGTCAAAAGGTGAAAACCTTTTGATGGATTCGAACCAATATACACGAACAAAAGGGTATAAAAAACGCACACAAGACCTTCACAAACACCCCATGGCTCTTGATACCAATTGTAGAATATCTTAACACAAGTATGGAAGGATTCACTTAGAGTTTGAGAGGGAAAGAGATGGTTGGATGAACACTTAGAGAGAGAAAGGAAAAAGTTATATTAGATCAGTGTAATGTGAGAAATGAACAATCCAACGAAACACCTCTCCATGTGTTGGGAGAGGGTTTATAATATCCTGCATAACAGCCATGTGCTTGTGTTATGGCTAACTATGCCATCTTAGTGGTCCGGTTAGCTTACTAACATAACATTACTAATTACTATGAGCTATGACTACTTATATTGAAAGTGACCGATATTTTTCCATATTTCTAACACATTTTCACCCCAAGAAAACATTAAAAAAGGGCTATGAGAAACTCACATAAGTAGCATAGCAAAACAATTTAAAAACAGTTTTGTATCCATTTTCACCCCAGGGAAACAATTTAGAAGGGGCTATGAGAAACTCATATAAGTACCAATAATAAAATAATTTGAAATAGTTTATGTATCTATTTCACACCCCAAGCAAATATTTAAAAAAGGGGCAACTAGAAACTCACATAAGTACACAGTAAAATAATTTAAAAAAAAATACTTTTGTATCCATTTTACAACACCTAAGAAAACATTTAAAAAGGGCTACGAGAAACTCACCTCAAGCTTTACAGATGCCGATAATAATCCAAGCAATAATCTACACAACATAATGAACAGGTTACACATGAACAAAGCTTTATGGCCTTATACATGTAACCTTCTAATTGATGGATAATAATGTCTAAAATACATTTATAAATATCCCATCATGGTTTTTACACATTATTATTTTCAATGTTTTACAGAATTTTAAAGTCACTTTATGAATTTTTATAAAATACCAAATGACCTCCTCTGACTCTCAATTTCTAATGACATCAACTTCAATGGGGGTGTGTAACTACTGTAATTTTAATCAAAAAATTATAATAATCTAACCATTTTTAAAACAATCCAAACATCAATAAATGTCCCAGAAAAGTGACCTGATTCGACTACCAAAAAGTTTTGCTTGACCAGACCTATTTAGACACTTAGGGAAACTCTAGAAAAATTTCATAAATTTATAGACATCATAAAATTACTAATGTAGCATTTTCATCAATTACAAAAATGTTTTGATATGGGTTTATTGTTGAACCTTAACAAAACACGAACCCAAATCTGTCCCCAAAAACTCAATCTACACCGAATCAGGTACAATTATTTTTTGACTGACTTCTGCTCACATTCAATTCACAAAACCACTTGGATTAGAAATTAGACTCTCTGTAGTTAATTTTAGGCTTATGAAAATCAATAAAACCTATCTGTATGACCGAGTTATGACTCTTACAAGTTGACCTAAAGAATTGCCCAGTTTTAATTTCGAATTTTACAACAATTAACCCTAACCAAACACATCCAAACACTAATTATTATACCCTAATCAATTAGTAAATCTGTACATAACCCATTCAGATATAACAGAATTTTTATGAAACTCCAAAATTTCACACCAATAATAAAGATTCCAATTAATTGAATTAAAAGAAAAGATTAAGTTAAGATTGTATGAAAAACCTTTTATCTTGAAAGCATAAAATCTTAAACCCTAAATTTTATTGAAAATCTTTGATGGCTTCCCCTTGTTTCTTCTTGGCAATCAACACATATAGAGAGGAGAGAAAAGAAAAACTGATTTAGGGTTTGACAATGGAATCTATTTATAAGGGATCCTTAGGGTATTAGTTTCCTAATCAAACTTGTATTCCTTCCCTTCTTTTTCTCCTTATGCCGACCCAACAACACCTTTAATTATATTTTTATTTTTATTTTTTTCTTAATATTTTTGGAATATATATATATATATATATATATATATTTAAAAAAAAAACTAAATTACATATTTACTTAAAAACCTTTAAATGCTTACACATAATTTCTAACTAATAAATATTTACTTTACATATAATTTACCTCAAATATTCTTATTACCCACTGTAAAATTAAATCATTGCATCCAAATTTATCTAAATATTGAATCGAAATTAACGATGCTTACGTTCATAAATTATTTCCAAAATTTTCGATTAACGAAATTACCAACGTATGACTATTTCAAAAATCATCATTTTTAACAAAATGAAATGACTAAATATCTAAATTGAAACTTCTCACATAGCAATTGCAACTCATATATCTTGTCACACAATATTAAATGCACTAATTGAATCTTGCATACTAACTCAAATCACCTAACACCTAGTTAGGCTAACACTATTGGTTAAACTAACATGGTTTGATCACGGGTGTCACACATAACTTCTAATCTTGTGAGTAGTTTGATCAGATAGATCGTGATAGTATTATATGTGTGTAAATACGTAAGTGAGTGGTTAGTATTTTAGTCCTCAAAATACATTTGTGAGTGGTAATTGGTCCTAGCTAAGATTAGAAACTCAAAATTTGAAATTGGTTATAAGCGACGATTATACGCGTGTACTCCTCCTGAAAAGAGCTGTTGACAAAGTGCAGTTAAGCTCGATAGATACTCGGGAGTGGAGTAGGGTGACGAGGATCTTCGTTACCTGAGAACCACTATAAATCTTCGTGTCATGGTTTGATCTTTCTAACTCTATACTTTCATCTTGCACTTTATATTTCGTAGTTAGTATTGTTTATGTCTATATATATTATGTTCATATTTTGTTTAATGGATCACACGTAAACTCGAATCTAAGCTTTTACAAACAAGTATAATTAAATTTCAAAAAGTGGTAAACTATTCAACCCCTTCCTCCTTTTTAGGTTTCTAATAAATGGATCAGGCCGAGGTTAACAAAAGATTTTTAAAATTAACTGTATTTTAAAACTTAAATCGATCTATGGAGTCTAAAAAATACCTAGAAGGGAAATCCATGCAAAGACCACCACTCTTTAAAAACGATGGATTTATTTACTAAAAAAATAAATTCGAGACTTATGTTAAATAAAAAAATCTAGATCTTTGACATGTTATTACCCATGGTGATTTTCTACCTATTGAAAATAATCCTTCAACTAAAAATGATGAAATTTTACCATTTGATAAACAAAGTGATGATCTTAAAAGAAGGCTTGCTAAAAATAATGAAGCCAGAATGGTAATTTATAATGCTTTGTCACGTAAAGAATATGAAAGAATTTTTATGTGCAAAACCGAAAAAGAAATTTGGGAAACCTTGTTAATCACTCACCAAGGTAATAGTCAAGTCAAAGATAACAAAATAGATCTTCTTGTTTAACAATATGAACAATTCACGATTTCGAAAGAGAAATGGATAAATAATGCTTTTGCTAGATTTAACACTATTATACAAGTCAAAAAGCACTTGATGAAGTCATTCGCGCAAGGAACTATGTAAGAAATTTCTTTAGGGTCACATCCTAATGGAGAGCAAAGTCACCGCCAATGAGAGAGTCGAATGACTTAAACATGGGCCCTATCACTTGAATGAACTTATCGGTAACTAAAAAGTTCATTAGTGATAATTAAGAAAGACTCCTAAATAGAAAACTAAAAGAGAACAAAATGATCACTTGCCATAAAGGCCAAAATGAATCTAGTTATGAAAAAAGCGTTTGACTTCCCGAGAGTGAAGACGAAGAAATACCGCCATGGTAAGTTAGAAGATTTTAATGAATTTTTCAAAAGACGAGGTAGATTCGAGAGACAACCATGCGATAAAATAAGATCTTTCCAAAGAAATAGGGATGAAAGAGAACAGGAAAGAGCGAAAGAAAATGTTTTCAGATGTGCGTAGATCCAAATCATCATATAGAAAACTTCAAAGCCACCAAAGAAACAAAAACCAAGGATATTGTTTGGAGGATCTATGGAGTGGATAGCGGTGAAGAAGAAGAAGAAAAGATCAAAGACGATACGTGTCTTATGGCTCAAGCATCTAGTGAGGTACTTTTCGAAACTGAATTTTATGATGATGATACATCGTCAATAGACGATCTTGAATTAAATAGCGAATATCATCGTTTATGCAAAATGAGTCTAAAAGTCATAAACAAAAGTCATTAAAAACTATTAGAAATAGGTTAGAGTAAGAAATACTTGAACTAAAAGAAAAAGTATCAAGACACGAGAAAAACAAAGAAATCAACATCGGGTGTACAACGTGTCAAAATCTTATAGTTGAAAACAAGAAACTCACAGAGGAAGCGGTCAAATACTCAAATTGAAAAAGTACTTATTCACTTAAGGAAATATGCTATGTTTATTTCAAAAAACCTTTCGGCATAATCAGGGTCTAGGATTTGAAATCAGCCGAGCAACAACAAGCAGGACCAAACAAAAAAAATTCTAAAATTACATAAAGCGGAGTCAATAGGTGCCAATCCTCAAGTGACAGAAGACGGTCCCTTATTTAACTCAGGCGGTCCACAAATCAATATAGGACCGTCTAACTCTCAGTCCATCGTAGAAAAGTCAGTTTTATTTTTGAAGTCAAATTCGAGTCCGAGACCAAAACAAATAATTATAAATAATGTTAAGGTTCCCATTACTAGTGATGATGAAGTTAAACATTTTTACAACCCATCCTTAAACCCGAAGTTGGATTTACAAAATCCGAAATTAGAGTAAAAACTCCACCTCCTAAAATAAAAATAATTCTCTGTCATCAGTTTAAAACACCGCAACCTAGGAAAAAACTTGGAAGACAAAACTATCCAAATGTATACCCCGTAACTTGGAATAATCTCCAACAACAACATTACGTGCCTTGGGGAATTTGTCCACCATTTCAATTTCCTAACCAAATGCAACAAATGCAAAGGGTGTTTAATGCTAACAACTTTGGACCCATAAAATATTGTAGACCAAATGTTTGAGTTGTCATGTAATTTAAATAGATATGCTTGGGAACTAATTTGTAGCCTGACGAATGGGGATCAAAGATAATGGATGCACAAAGCAATGATGGGCAACCAAAATCCTTTCTCTACATACAAAGCCATACAATAGAGGTAACGTAATTTTTGTAGTAAAACTACGCGAGTAACATCATTGGGAAAATGTAATGATTACCCCCCTCATGACTCCCTTAATATTGCAAATGGATTGATCCAGTAGATAACTTTATGATTTAAAATTCTAAGTGTTAGTCAAATAAGTGATACAATCAAGGTAATAAACTATTCGCTGGAAGAAAGAGGATTTGGTTGGAAACGGTGAATGGAGAATTGGTAGGAGGTGGTGCATTTTTTGGGTTAGTAAGAGATGGATAGGAGACCTTGAAATGGGCTTGTTTCTTTGTGTCTAGATGGTAAGAATTGTTTTTGATACATTAATAAAAGAAACAGTATTCCTTTTTCTCCCACAGACTCTGATAAGTTTCAAATTACACATATCATTACCTCTAAAAACGAGCTTAATGACCAAAAACAAGACAAGAAACTGCCAATATATTTTTGTTTTCATTTGTATTGTGCAGAAGTGGATATCACAAAAAGACAAAAAACCAAGCCAAATGACAAAACTGGCAATGGAATTGAAAAGTACTGTGCAAAATCAAGGCCAAAAAGTCCAAAAATGTCAAAGTCAGAGTCCAATACTGAAGAATTCAAACAGTCAAACCTGAGCCGAGAACTGAATGAATATCTATGGATTTAAATCTAACCCATCTAAGGGCCGGAAAGCCCAATAAGATATTTATGAAGACTGGAAAAGACCAAATGGCCCTCAATCCAATAACAAACAGCCCATTTGTGTGCAATTGACAAAGACAGTGAAGACTTTAAGGCCCAATCCTAGCCCATTACAGCCAATCTCAGCCATAGTACACACAAAACCCACGATCAGCACACCTTATTGGGCTTGAAAGCAATAAACAAGCCTGTTGCCTTATTGGGCCCCCAACCAAACCCAGTGGGTGCCCAATACAAGCCCACATATCTATTGGCCCAACCACCAAACCAATGGGCCCAAATAACACAAATGCAAGCCCAAAAGCAAAACAAAAGCCCATCAATCTCTTTTTATAAAACATAAGGACCAAAAATGTCAATTTTAAACTTGTTTTATTAAGAAAAATAAAATAAATAAAACACAAGGGCTGAAAATGCAATTTCCCAAAACCTTTCTTAAACCCTTTTAGTTATAAAACTGCAGGGACCATTTTTGGCCATAACCCTAAACCTTCTTTAATCTTTTAGTTAATAAACCACCAGGAACTTAACGCCATTATTTCCAAACATTAGTATAACTAAAAATTTCACGGGCTAATAGAAATGGACAAAGAATGAAAGGTGAGGGGCCATCTTTGCCTCTTCCCCAAACATATCGTTTAAACCCTGCAACCAACTCCCCTGTACACTCCCCTTCGCGCCAAAACCCAAACCACCTCTCCCCCTGTTTTCACTGCAAAACCACTACCCTAGTACATCCCACAACCCACAACCCTTATAACCCTTTTCCCTGTCAAAACACTCAACCCGAAGCACCCATCAATGGTTGAGATGAAGAGAAGACCAAATCAAGGGCTAGGAAATGGAAAGGGCCTTTCTACTCTCTTAACAAACGACAGCTATCAACAAGTGGAGCACCCAAGACTCCTATAAAAAGAAGAGAGACCAAGCCGAGACTCAACACACCTATTTTTTATGTTTTTTTAGCTTAACTTTAAATTCCAAGTCTTTCCTTTAATTGTTTAAGTATAACTCAGTTGTTTTTAAAGCTTTAAGTTGTAATCTTTCTGTTTTTAAATAAAAGTTAAGAATTTTTATGATATTGCCATTGTTGAAAATTTGAATTCTCATTTAAGTTCTTCAATTCTGTTTAAGTTGTATAAGAATGTGTTAAGAAGTTTGTTAAAACATTACTTATAATTAACTCACTCACTACTCTTTACATAAAAAAACAGAAAAAAACCTTCTTTATAAATTTAAGGGGGTGTTTGGCTTTGACTGCAAAATGGGTCATTGTGGTTTATTAGTGGGTCAAACATACTCAGCCACTTTTGGCTGAGTGTGTAGGGGAAATCAAGCCATTTAAAACACAATTTTTAGTTTAGAAATAAGTTTTTATACCCCCTCTAAGTTTCTTCTTCAAATTTTTTCTTAAGACTCATTTGAGCTTAATGTCATCTCAGCTGCTTAAGCACTTAAGCACACCCTCAATTGAGATGCTCAATTTAGTTGTTCTAGCCATAAAACAACACCCTTATGTCTGTCATTTAACCATAAGCCTAAGTCAAAGTGTGTGTATGCATGTATGTTTTTGAAATTAGCCATCTTTAAGCCCCAAAACCAGCAGGTTTTAATCCACCTTATTAGCTTAGATTTTGGATATAAGCTCATTTATGGCCCTTTTTAATCTGTTTGTATTTAGTTTTGGCCAATAAGCTCTTAAGAGCTTATTGGGATAAGCCAAAAAGGCTTTATTTCAGAGCCACGTTTAAAAACCTCCCTGGTGCTGAGCACCAGGGTTAAGCCCAATTTTTCTAGCTTATTTTAAACATAGCCTTAGGACATTAGTGCTTTTTAACATAACTTATAGGTAGGCCTATTAGGTTTAGCAGCTTAAATCCCCCTAGTTAGCTTTATTAAGATAGCTAAATTCATAGCTTAAAAGTTCACTATATTCGTTTCTTTTTGGAAACTGTCACCATAGCTTATTTGGATTTCAAGCTTATCTTTAGAGCTTATTTTGAGAAAAATAGCTTATTACCTAGATCACCTATAGCTCAATTACTGTTTCCCTAGCTTTGAAGCTTATTTTCAGCTTAAATACCCCCAAAAAGAAAAAAAAAAAATAAGCCCTTAAGCTTATAAGCTTCTGCAGCTTTAAAAAGCAACCTTTTTCTAGCTTCTGGCTTATCTTTGAGACATCTTTATAGCTTGTTATGAAAAATGTTCCTATAAAGCCCCGGAATTAAGTTTGAGCTTTTTTAAAGTTTTTCAAAACTAAGCTGTTGGGACCACACGTTGTAATCGGGTCCACCTCAGGGACCATTTGTTTAAATTTTCAATTTTCTTGTTAACTCCTGATAAGTCCCTGATGTTAGTTAGCTGTTACCAATTGGTTTGTCCTTTTACTTTACTCTGTTAGTCCCTAAAGTAAAAACAGCAGTTATGATTTATTTAATTAAAATAATTAATTTTAGGTTTTAAATAATAATTAGTTAATTACTTTTAATTAATCAGTAACTCTAGGGCTTTTATATTTTTTAGAATTGTAATTTTTTCTTTATTTTATTTTATTTATTTCAGAATTTTTTTATAACTTTTATTTTTGTCTTTTTACTATTTTCTAGATTTAAATTAGTTTTTAATCTTTTAAAAAATTCTAAAAAAATCTAAAAATTAATAAAAAAATATTTTTCTTTTATAAAATTTTCTTTTGACATTTAGAGTCTAGAAAAAAAAATAAAATTAGTGTAGGCTTAATTTTTCTAAATTTCATTTTAGACAAGAACCCGTTTTTTTATTTTGTAACCGGGATAAGTTTTTACCGTTTTCTTTTCGTTTTACATTCAAACGACCTCCGTTTTAGTTCTAGTTTTCTTTATTTTTCAAATTAAGTTAATTAGAATTTAATTTTGATTTTTAATTTAATTTAGCATTTATTTTCTAAATTTTTAGTATTTTAGGATTTCCTTATACCTAATTTTGTTTCCCGTAGTTTTTTAAGATCCCCATTTCCTTTGCTTGTTACCCGTAGATTAAATTAGGTTTTATTTATTTAATTTTAGTTATAATCATATCAGTTTCTCCATCATTCAATTTCTCTTCAAACCTGGATAGTTTTCAATTGCAGCCTCGTTGGGACTGTATACGGACCCGGGAAATATCCTTCGATTTTTATCATTGATTTGCCTAGTAGTATTATATACGTATACTGTTTTGCGAACCAATTTTTGGCGCCGCTGCCGGGGAGGCATTTGCTACGATTTCTATCCGACTTTGATCTGAACTTATCTTATTATTAATATATCATATTAAAAAACACAAAAATATTTTTCTTTTCTTTTTATTAGTACATATCATATAAAAAAAAAATTAAAAAAAAAAAACCAAAAAAAATCAAAAAAATAAAAAAATTGTCCATAAAAATTTAAAATTCACTAATTGGTAAAAATACCAAAATATAATATTCTCTACTGAGGTAATATCAAAAAATAAGTTTCCGTGAACTATATGAGTTCCCAATCTGAACCAAAGATTAAAACTTCCTTCTGTGTCACTTACGATATAACGGCCACCTTCAGTCTGAATACAAACTAAAAAGTGAGTTTAAGAGGGTTGTTTCTATGACTACGACCCCAAAAGGAGAAATAAGCTTCGCCGCTATTCCTACTTCCTCTCCGCTCACTCTGTGCCGTTATTCATTGTGAGAGTCTTGAATGCCGATGAAGTAAGATTGATTTATTTTGTATTAAAGTTGTCTATCTATTTTGTCACTTGTGAAATATGATTGTTTAATAAATACGAAAAAACCAAAAAATAATCTTCTTTTAATCGTCGTATCAGTTAATATCATTCCTTTTCCTTATCCCTCTAACAATTTAAAACATTCTTATGACACATTCGATTGTCGCCTAAAGCGTGATAAAAGCAATGTTCGGCTTGTGAAAATTTGCACACTTTCACCTTTTGTTGTTCCAAGAGCAACATCAAAAACAAGATCCCCTTGTTCCCATGCCCGAAACATCTCAGCAACACATAAAGATTGAAAGAATTTTTGTTCGATTGTGGAAAACCTGTTGCATGGTCTTTAATTGTCTAGATGATTACCTGACACGAAAGATAGTGGAGAAAACTTTTCAAAAGTTTCAAAACATACTTCCAATCAATCCAATGACAATTCCAACGTAGTTAATGCTCGTCCTCGAAGCCAATCGTGTCAAACAAGACCCCAGTTCAATTCCTCACAAAAATCTCCACTAATCGAACAAAAGTGTTTTGTTTGCGAGTGTGGTGATTCGTTAGATGGCATCTTTTGTCAACGATGCACTTGTAAGTCTTGTGGGAAAGGTGCTCATGTTGGTTATAATTGTCCACCGAAAACTCCGATTATCTCTAATCCGGAACCAACCAAACAAACTGTTGATAAGATCCCACAAGCTCGAAAAAGTGTGCAAATACCAAAAATTTTTGGTCAATGCCAAAAATGTGGTTGCAATGAATATGATGGAGTTTGTTTTTATTGTAAGATTCAGAGTGAAACACCAAATGTTTTAACTCCGTACTCATCTAATAACACTCCCGATTATTCAATCAAACCATCTCCCAACAACCACGCGACTCATCTTATGAGAATTTTGGAAACAATGTTCATTAAGGTTTACGATTGTTCACGCCCAAGTTCCGTTTATATCAAATCAAGAACCGTGTTACAAACAAACTTAAATTTCACCACAAAGTCCTCATGAGTCTTATCTCTTTTTGAATGTGTAGGGTGTGGAACAACCGACGGATAACTCTTAATGGTTATTCGTGCACGTGCCAACAGTGCGGTTGTCCGACTCATTGATGTGGAGTTTGTCTTAGCTTTTACTTATGGAAAATGAAAATTCAAATAAATCGGATTTTCAACTCCGTAATCTTTTGATCAATCTCCAAGTTTCTCTCACCACCCCACACACTCTGAGCAAATCTTGTTAATTTTGCGGGAAACGCTACTCAATATAGTCACTGCTGTACACCCAAAGAGCAGTTTAATCTATCCAAGCCAGATTAACAATACGAAGCCTTGATTGCAATTCCCCGCAAGATTTGCATAATCTTCAGCAGCAAAATCTTTGCTGTGAAAATTGTAGGGGTCCTCCATAGCTACTATTTGTAATGTCAACGATATGACAAAACACTCATTCTTTCGTTTGTGGACCAACTTCAAACCGCGCAATTTCCGTCCCAATCATCAACCTCCTCACAAAAGACATGCAGCTTTGCAAAGCCAAAGGACCTAATGAAATCGAGATTTGAAACCTTTCTCAAAAAGTTTAAAAACGTTACTCTTTTTGGAAAACCCCCACCACCCTAAGGATCTATTGCAAGCATGGGACAACTTTTATTGAAGTTAAGCACCACAATCCGAGGAAGTGCTAGAATTGCTTGCAAAATTGATCAAGATGTGAAAATCATAAAGTGAGCAGACTATCTGAGTACATCAATACACCGGCTTGAAACACCCTCTCGTCATACTGTGATGATGATGAAGACGAGGATACACCATTATGCAATTCCCCCACACCCGCAAATCACCAACCACAGAGCCCGTTAACTCTCTAAAGTTGGGGGACGAGCATCTTGACCCTATTTCCGGCAACGGAATCCGGACGAATGCATAAAGTCAATTGTCGAGAACCTTAGTCCCACCCCAAGTGAGATCCGAGGATTTTCCCGACGATGTAGTGTGAATTGCCTCCATAAGACGATTCTCGAAGGAATCATGATTTACTTTTACTCCAACCCTACGTCATTACGATTCGAGTGTAAGATTATTTACCTCAAGTGATAGTCATTATTCCTGAGGAGGACATTCCAAAAGAGAATTTTATCATTTTCTCTAATCCTCTCATTTGATCTTGAAATGAAGAAATTGCATCGACAAAGGTAGATCGAATTAATGATGAGGTTTTGAAGCATCATACAAAACCACCTCGGGAATTGATTCTTTTGATGCTGAATCTGATCTTTTTAGAATCCATGGCTAAATCGAGACATTTCGATTATTCTTCTCCTAGAGATCGATTCTCTTCCAATGAGTTTCGCCGGTGAACTCAACCTTTTTCCTTCCAAATCAATTCACCAGAAATGTAGGAAGTTGAATTTGTACACCGTAAGGTGATATTCTGTTATTTTGGAAGATTGCTCTACGATAACTCTTGCTCCCGACCGTCCTGGAAGCTCTCAAGCCAATTCTAAGCTATCGAATCTCCACCCTCCATCACATATCCCCGTTGCGGATAAATGATTCTCTATGGAGGAGATTGACTTGTATCTAGCTGATACGGATCATACACCAGGTATTAGAGAGTGGATATGTCGACTCCGTAATGACATACTTCCATTCCTTCCCGAGTTCGAATCATTTTATGATGATTATCCCAATATCGAGGGAAATCAACCATTGATGTGATTGAAGACATCCCCCGTAGATGTGCCAATTTTTTACCCACCCAACCCCAATCCTGTGAGCTACGATTTTCATACCCACTAGTGAATATTTCGCTTATGTTGTATGGATCTTTCTCCCATTTCTGCTTATATCACGGTTATTCCCTCCAGCCTCTCTTCTCTCCTTGGGGAGAAGACACATATTTTGATGCCCGTGTCAGTTCAAAAGTATCATTCTTCTAAGCCGGATTATCTCATCGGAGTGGAACTTTCATGCAATTCAATACTTATCGTAGTACATTGAATGAAAGTCCGATGATGAATTTAATTTCCACTTTTTCCTCAAGGATCCATAAATCCTTAGAGATGGAGGTCAAGCATCGTGACCCTAAAAAAGCGCTTCGTAGGAGCAGACCCCATGTCTTATCCATAGTTGTAATATACTAATTGTTGTTGATTTTGTAAGGATAGCTTGTCTATTCCATCTACCCTAGGTTTCCATGTTTGTTGTTGTTGTTTACTGTCCCTGGATTTGCCCGGATTGTGAAGACTCTCGTTTTTGGTCATTCATCAAGAGTTCACATCCTCAACTTCATTGTGGGGAATCCGATATCCTAAACATATCGACTAAAAACGTTTTATCTTTTGGCATACCTCATAAACGGCCTATGAATTCATGTAGTAACGCCTTCAAAACATCGAGGACTATGTTTAGTTCTAGTTAGGGTGGGGTATCTTCGATTTGATTGTTGGCCATGCACATTGTTAACCCCAACAACTAACCCTTTTACACACCAAAAAACCAAAAAATGAAAAAATTGAAAATTTTTTCAAAAAATATAATAGTATATTGTCCATCATGATTTGCTTTTTCATTTGTGGTAGAATAAGAATAATTTTAGACTTGATCGTCTGTAGAGCCCCTAGCTAGTATCCCGTTAAGGCCGAGCCTTTCACGAAATTCTATTGCTTTGAATTTTAATAGTATGTGAAGAACGAGTGAAAATGATAGAGTTAAAAAAATAATACAAGTTTTATTGCCAATCAAGATTCTTCTAAAAACTTAATACATGAACATGAGGTTATTCTCTCCCGTGAATTTCTAACCACCTAAATCATACGTACTCAATTTAATTCAACTAAGTTAAGTAGATGATGTTTTCAGAAAAAGCTTCAAATTTTGTAACTTGAATTTTCAAATCGAGAATTTAAAATGGTATAAAAAGATAAATCCAAAGAAGCATGAATGAAATGTGAATGCAAAAATTCATGAATGTTGAAATTTTGGCAATGAAGCCTGCATTATAAATTAATGGACAAGTATAAAAAGATGAGTCGAGATATTCCACTCCGCTACGCAACGTGAGGTGGGGGTTCAAAACAATTGACGTCTTTGCTTCTCTAAGGTGATTTGGTGTTTCGTGATATCCTCCACTTGAAGAAAGGTCTAAGTGTGAGGGTTCAAACTATTACAACAAAAATCCTTAGCCATATTAGGAATAAGGTGTTGGTCGTGATTTTATTCCCACTACGCTGCAACGGGGTGGGTTTTCAAACTAAGAACATCGGTGCGTTAGGTTTGAAATCCGCTCCGTTACCACGAGGTAGGGGTTCAAACTAAGCAACTGCATTCCAAAGCTTATAAAGCACCTTAAGATTACGATGTCAAAAATGTTGCAAAAAGTTCTAATCTCGAAATCAGTTACGAAGTCCTTAATAAGTTGTTGCTTGAGTCCATGATTCATTTGAAAATGACATATGAAAATAAGTTTGAATCTATGTTAAATAAAAATAAGTACACACATTCAATCGTATATCCATGTCGGAGATTGAACAATTCACAAGTCCATAAGTATGAGGGTTAAAACATATAATAAACTAATAACGACAAAGATCTTGTTTAATAGCTTAGCTTAACTTGTGAAAAAATCGAGGGACGATGAAAATTATCCGTCCATGGGGACATCCTATTGTTTGTATATCCGTAGATCACTCTACGGACGCTTCACATTCAATGCACCCAGTGTTAACAAATAAAAAAGCCAAACTTGTTAAAAAATGAAAAAAAATCCAACAATATTAGTTGTAGTAAGTGTAAATAAAGAAAATTGTGAAAACGGGGCATGCCGTAGTTATACTTCATAACATTGCGTGAGGGACACACCAATACCTTAGTTTGGGGTATTGATAAGTGCTCTAATTACACATATCTTTTACCTCTAAAAACGAGCTTAAATGACCAAAAACAGACATAACTGCAAATATATGTTTGTTTTGCATTTGTATTGTGCAGGAATGTGGATATCAACAAAAAGACAGAAAACCAAGCCAAAAATAACAAAACTGAGCATGGAACGGGAAAAGACTGTGCCAAAACAAGGGACCAAAGTCCAAAAATGTCAAAGTCAAGTCAATACAGAGAAAGAATCAACAGCAAACCGGAGCCGGAACTGAAGAATACTATTAGGATGTAAATCATTACCCATCTGATGGCCTGAAAGCCCAATAATATATAATATGAAGACTGTTAAGACCAAATGGCCCTCAATCAATTACAACAGCCCATATTGTGTGCAATTGACAAAGACTGTAAGACATTGAAAGTCCTCAATCCTAGCCCAGTTCCAGCCATCCCTCGCCATTTTACACCACAAAAACCCCACTCACAAAGCGGAAGAATCACACCTTATAAGGGCTTGAAAAAGCCCAATAACCAAGCCTGTGCCTTATTGGGCCCAAACCCAAACCCAGTGGGCCCAATACAAGCCCACATATCTTATTGGGCCCAACACCAAACCCAATGGGCCCAATACACAAATGCAAGCCCAAAAGCAAAACAAAAGCCCATCAATCTCTTTTTATAAAACATAAGGACCAAAAATGTCAATTTTAAACTTGTTTTATTAAGAAAAATAAAATAAATAAAACACAAGGGCTGAAAATGCAATTTCCCAAAACCTTTCTTAAACCCTTTTAGTTATAAAACAGCAGGGACCATTTTTGCCATAACCCTAAACCTTCTTTAATCTTTTAGTTAATAAACCACAAGGACTTAAGCTGCCATTTTCCAAACATGTGTATAACTAAAATTTTCGGGCTAATAGAAATGGACAAAGAATGAAAGGTGAGGGGCCATCTTTGCCTCTTCCCCAAACATATCGTTTAAACCCTGCAACCAACTCCCCTGTACACTCCCCTTCGCGCCAAAACCCAAACCACCTCTCCCCCTGTTTTCACTGCAAAACCACTACCCTAGTACATCCCCACAACCCACAACCCTTATAACCCTTTTCCCTGTCAAAACACTCAACCCGAAGCACCCATCAATGGTTGAGATGAAGAGAAGACCAAATCAAGGGCTAGGAATGGATGAGGGCCTTTCTACTCTCATAACAAACACAGCTAGCACAAGTGGGAGCACCCAAGACTCCTATAAAAAGAAGAAGACCAAGCCGAGACAAAGGACACCATTTTTTTATGTTTTTTAGCTTAACTTTAAATTCCAAGTATTTCCTTTAATTGTTTAAGTATAACTCAGTTGTTTTTAAAGCTTTAAGTTGTAATCTTTCTGTTTTTAAATAAAAGTTAAGAATTTTTATGATATTGCCATTGTTGAAAATTTGAATTCTCATTTAAGTTCTTCAATTCTGTTTAAGTTGTATAAGAATGTGTTTAAGTTGTTAAAACATTACTTATAATTAACTCTCTCAGCTTCCATTTACATAAAAAACAGAAAAAAACCTTCTTTATAAATTTAAGGGGGTGTTTGGCTTTGACTCAAAAAGGGTCATTGAGGGATTATTAGTGGGTCAAACATACTCAGCCACTTTTGGCTGAGTGTGTAGGGGTAATCAAGC
This sequence comes from Tanacetum coccineum, assembly GCA_026074375.1. Classification (NCBI taxonomy): domain Eukaryota; kingdom Viridiplantae; phylum Streptophyta; class Magnoliopsida; order Asterales; family Asteraceae; genus Tanacetum; species Tanacetum coccineum. The sequence continues at coordinate 29,217 of BQNB010015885.1, forward strand.
CATTTAAAACTCAATTTTTAGTTTAGAAAATAAGTATTTATACCCGCCAACTAATTTTCTGTCAAATTTTCATAAAGCTCATATGAGCTTAAGTGCTCAAGCTGTCTTAAGCAGCTTAAGCACACCCCTTGTGCTCATTTAAGTTTGTTTCTAGCCATAAAACAACACCCATAATGTCAGTCATTTAACCATAAGCCCTAAGATCAAAAAGAGTGTGTGTATGCATGATATGTTATTGAAATTAGCCATCTTTAAGAGCCCCAAAACAGCAGGTTTAAATCCAACCTTATTAGCTTAGACTTTTGTATATAACTCATTATATTGCCCTTTTAATCTTTTTATTTAGTTTTGGCCAAGAATCTCTAAGAGCTTAAGGGATACAGCCAAAAAGGCTTTAAAGAAGCCACTGTTGAACCTCCCCTGTGTGCTGACCCCAGGGTTCAGGCCCAATTATTTACTAGCTTATTTTAAACATAGGCCTTAGACATAAGTGCTTTATAACATAGCATATAGGTAGCCTTTTAGGTTAGCAGCTTAAATATCCCTAGGTTAAGCTTATTAAGATAGCTTAATCATAGCTTTAAAAAGTTTCACTATTCTGTTTCCTTTAGGAAACTGACACCCCAAGCTATTTTGATTCTAGCTTATCTTAGAAGCTTATTTTGAAGAAAATAGCTTAATAACTAGATCCACCTTTACTCATTTACTGTTTCCCTAGCTTTGTAGCTATATTGCAGCTTAAATCCCCAAAAAGAAAAAAAAAAATAAGCCTTAAGCTTATTAAGCTTCTGCAGCTTTAAAAAGCTACACTTCTGGCTTATTCTTTGAGATTCAGCTTATGTGCTTGTTATGAAAAATGTTTTCCCAAAAGCCCCTTGAATAAGTTATGCTTTTTTTAAGTTTTCAAAAATAAATGCTGTTAGGAAACCCCACTTTGTAATCGGGTCCACCTCAGGAACCATTTTGTAATTTTCAATTTTTCTTGTTAACTCTAGTTTAGCCCTGTGGTTAGTATAGCCTGTTACCTTGTTTGTCCTTTTACTAATATCTGTTAGTCCCTAAAGTAAACACAGTAAAGTTTTATTTAATTTAAAAAATTAATTTTAGGTTTAAATATAAATTAGTTTAAATTACTTATATAGAATCCACCAAGTAACTTTTAATGGCTTTTTATATTTTAGAATTGTTAATTTTTATTCTATTTATTTTATTTTATTTATTCAGAATTTTTATAACTTTTAATTTTTGTCTTTTTCTATTTTTTCTTAGTTTTATAATTAGTGTTATAATCTTTTAAAAAATTCATAAAAAAATCTAAAAATTAATAAAAAAATATTTTTTCTTATTTATAAAATTTTCTTTTGTCCATTTAGTGTCTAGAAAAAAAAATAAAATTTAAGTGTAGGCTTAATTTTTCTTAATATTCAGTTTTAGACCTGCCGTTTTTTACCGGGTAAGTTTTACCGTTTCGTTTCGTTTTAACATTCAAACGACCTCCGATTTTTTGTTCTAGTTTTTCTTTATTTAGATTCAAAATTAAGTTAATATAGAATAATAATTTTGAATTTTAATTTAATTTAGCAATTTTATTTCCTAAATTTTTAGTTATTTTAAAGGGATTTCCATAATAACCTAATTTTGTTTCCCGTAGTTTTTTTAAGATCCGGGACAACCATATGTGGTATGTCCCCTCCAAAGTAGTGCTTAAGTCGATGACCATTCACCTTGAAGTTTGGCCCGTCGGTTTGAGATAACTCGACGGTGCCATATGGAAATACTTGGGTAACGGTGAATGGTCCAGTCCAGCGGGTCTTAAGCTTGCCCGAGAAAATCTTTAATCTAGAATTAAAGAGGAGGACTCGATCACCAACGTTGAAAACGCGGTTCTTGATCTTGGAGTCATGGATCCTCTTTGTCTTCTCTTTGTAGATCAAAGAGTTCTCATAGGCTTGATCACGAAGTTCATTTAATTCATTCATTTGAACTTTTCGGTGATCGCCCGCGGTAACAAGGTCATAATTGCAATGTTTCAAGGCCTAGTAGGCCTTGTGCTCGAGCTCGATGGGTAGATGACAAGCCTTTCCGTACACCAACTTGTAAGGAGTGCACCCGATGGGTGTCTTAAATGCGGTACGGAAGGCCCACAAGGCGTCATCCAACTTATCGGACCATGAAGCACGGTTTTCACCTACGGTCCTCTCAAGAATGCGTTTCAAACCACGATTTGAAACCTCAACTTGCCCACTTGTTTGTGGGTGATACGCGGTGGAGAGACGGTGAGTAACTCTGTATTTAAGCATGACCTTTGCAAATTGGTCATTGCAAAAATGGGTACCGCGATCACTAATGATAGCTCGAGGGGTCCCAAATCGGGCAAAGAGAGATTTTAAGAATTTGCAAACAACTCGGGCGTCATTGGTGGGGAGCGCTTTCGCTTCAACCCATTTTGATAAATAATCGACGGCCACGAGTATATACTTGTTCCCTTGTGAAAACGGGAACGATCCTGATAAGCTTTAAAACTAGCCTTTTTGTATATATAAATTATAATAAATATAATAAATATATAACGATAATTTCAAGATTATAATTCAATTATAGTACGATAAGTATTCCGAAATATTCAAAGAAAATTCCTTTTGACCAAAGGAAAAATCAAAAATCCCCCGGTTTGTTCTCCCAACGAGGTGCAAATTGAAAATCGAAGACGTTTGTGATCGCGTAATTTTAATGGTTAAAAAGGAATTTAAAATTTTGATTACTAATCTATGAATAAAATGCAAAAACGAATAGGGAAAACCTAAAAACGAAAGCTAAAAGCGATTAAAACCTAAAAATGAGAACCGGGACTTAAACCCGTTCTTTAAAAAAACAAAATTTTAAAATTTAAACCCTACGGATGCAAAATTAATTTTCCTAAGTGCTAGAAATTTTTTTTAAAAAGAATTATATTTTTTTGACTTTTCAATAATTTATTATGAATTAAAAACGATTTTGAAAAGAAAAATTGATAAAAAATAGTAAACAAATTTGGAAAATTCTCAAAAAATACAGAAAAGTAGCTTGAAGTGAGTAGAATGCAAGAAAAATAAGATGGGGGCAAAGTGGCTTATTGAATAAGCCGGAAATAAGCTAAATGGGGCTTATAGGCAAAACTGCTAAAATTAGTACTTAAATTAAATTAGGAAGCATACAACCAGAAAAGACCCAAGGGCAGTTGGTTATTGCTTGTAGTAGAGAGTGGTGTGTGAGGCGTTTAGTATAAAGGGGGAGGTCCAGGGTTCGAGACTTGGCCTCCCCTTTTTGCAAAAATTATTTTTTTTCTTTTTTTTTAAACTTATAAAACTAGGAAAATTAAACAAATTTAAAAAAGGCAATTTTTACACAACTGAAAAATAAGCAGAGAAAATAAGCAAAGAAATGGGCAGTTCTACTTTTTTTATACTAACACTAGGATAAGCTAACTGTTTGATCTAATAAGAACAAATAAGCAAGTGCAAATTAGAAATAAGCAAAAACAGATAGGCCACTAATCCTAATAAGCAAATCTAAGTATAAAAAAGTAACTAAATTAAGCAGAACAGCTAGAAAAACCAATAAGCTAAAAGGGAAAAAGCTGAAGGTCACAAGGCCTAGGGATAGCTTTTTAGGCTTATTTTAAGCCCCAAAAAGGAATCTTTTTGGCTTAAGGCTTATAGGGGTTTGAAGAGAAGCTTAAGGGCTATCTAAAAAAGCAAAAAGAAAAACAATTTGAACTTAAGGAAGCCAAGAAAAAGACCTATCAAAAGGGTTGTTTGCACAGGGTGCTCAATTCTTGGTTTTCTAAGTTTCAAAGGGGAAATAAGCAGACTCAAAAATAAGCTCAAAATGGAAAAGTAAGTTAAAACAGATTGAGAACACCCTCAAATGAGCTTATGCTCAAAGTTTAAAAAGCTAAAGACAATTTATACTAGACTAAATTTGAATTTGAAAAATGGGATTTTTGCTTATGAAGAATACTTGACAGTTTAACAGTTTTTAGACTAAAACAAAAAGAAACCAAAAGAAAGCTAACTACTGCAATTGACACTTAAAAAAGACACAAAAAACAACACACAAAAGATTGATTAGAAGGCTGAATCAAACAAGCACTATCAAAACTGTTTTGGTCCAACAGTTTTTAAAGATAACCTAGAAAAAACCTTAAATCAACTTTAAAACTAAAACTATTAAAAACAGGTTAAAATCAACTCAAGAGTGCTTGTGCAAGTTCATCAAATAACCCAATGGTTTTCAAAACCAGTTTGACCCACTTTTATCCCTTGACCCAAACACCCCTTTAAATGATAAAGATCAAATTCAAGCTGATTTAAAGGGTTTTAAGGCTAGGCTTTTGGAAACCAGATAACAAGCAAACAATGTTGAGCAAAACTAAGATAAAAGCATACAATAATAAGCACTAAATAAGTTATAAGCAACAAGCAGTATTAAGCATATAAGGGACAGTTTTGACTTAAATCTTAAACAAAAGACAAAGCAGGCAAATAACAACATAAACAAGCATAAACATCAGATAATAAGCAAGATAAGCAATAAGATAAACACAAATAAGCTAATGAACAGTAAAAATTAGCAAAAATTAAAAAGAAAACTTACAAAGAGTCCTTGGCTTTTTGGCAAGATTTAAGCTCTTACAAGCTTAAAAACAGATCCTAATGCTTACCATAAGCTCTAAAACCTATGGCCATCCTTTTCAAACCATGCTCATTGCTTCTTTGACAGTTTCTTTGGAGTTTTTTTTGGATTTTTGACTTTTTTTGACAGAAAATGGAATGAGCTTCTATAAAGGCTTTCAATGACTTAAAAGCTTATCTATAAGCTTAAACAACAGAATTTTTAAAGACAAATAAGTAAATGACACTATTTTAAAGAAAGCTTAAAAATGACAGAAATTTAAATGCAATAATTTAAAATGACAAGAAATGAAATGACAGAAAACTTAAATTGCAATATTGAAAAGGGTACAAATTTTTGATATTACAAGTTGTTTGCTTAAAACACAAAAATTCGACACTCTTAAAAATGAAAATACAAAAGCCTACTTATACTAAGTCTTGTGTCTCTTTGGCTGTGTTTCTTCATAGAGAAAATTCCAGGCATGTGCTTGTTGTGTGAGAGAGATGCCCAATCAATCTTGGCCCTTCATGTTTGCTTGGAGCCCAATCTCTAATCTCAACCCTTCATTTGTTGTTGTTTTCTTCGAACCAATGGTTGGCTTAGGGATTGCCAACTTGTATCTTGGAGGCTTGTGAGGGGAAAGAGATGAGTTTGGAGTATAGTGAACAGTGGTCGAGGAGGGGGGGGGGGGGACAGGGATACATGAACAATGGGTCAGGGATTTGGCGGGTAAAATGGGTTGTGTGTACAGGGTTTTAATTTTGTTTTGTGCAGAGGTGAGTTTGGTGACTTGGCAATTTTCCCCCCTCAAAGTGTCTTATGAGATTGCAATACCAGTCCTTGCGGTGTAAACGCCCGTTAAGTATCATAGATTTGGGCCAGTTTATATCAATTGGGCTCGTTTGGTAAATGAAAGGGATAATGGGCTTTTAGTGGTTAAATATAAAAGGGATTGGGCTCATGGTCTTCATATAGTATACTAATGGGCTGACCCGGCCCATTAGATGGGTTTGGGTGGGTCCATTAAGTATTCTTCGGTATCGGCTCCGGTTTTGACTGTTGACTTTGCGGGGCTGACTTGACTTCATCTTGGGTTTGCTTCGATTTGACTTTGTCTTTTCCACGCTTTTCCATTCCGTGCTCAGTTTTGTTGTTTTTAGCTTGATTTTTCGTCCTTTTTTTCGGATATCCGTTTCCTGCACAATATAAGTGAAAACATACAAATACAATGTATTTTTTGTACGTTTTTGGTCATTTAAGTCCGATTTTAATGGTGAAAGGTATGTGTAATTAAACGCATACCAAAATCCCCCATACTAAGACATTGTCGTGTCCTCACGCAATGCTATGAAGTAAGCACTTAGAAAACTAAGAATCTCGATCCCCCTCGACTAATAACCTCGAAAAGTAGCTAAGTGTTTGTTGAGGGGAAGTAAAGACTCATAAGTTTGGAAAAGCCCCGTCTTTACCATTTTAAATATATACTCTTACACATATTTTTGTATTTTTTATTTTAAGCAACTAACTAACTTATTTGACTTTCGTTATTTTATAACTTTTAGGGATCATAGAACAAGATGCATTTTGATCCGAGAATGCCCCAAAAAGGATAAATTCATCGTCCCCGACTTTTTATTTATTCCAAACCAAGCTTAAAACGAAATCACCGCTAAATATGAGTTAAGATGCTAACACTACTCATATTTGCAACTTGTGAACTTTTCACTCCCGACAATTATTATATCTTAGGTGTATGTGCTATTTTGAATTTCAACCATGGATCAACGTTTTGCAAAATTCTATGCTTCACGTTTCACCCGAGAATAATGAGTTTGAAGGCGAGATCATCCCATGTAGCGACTTTCGTCTTGACACATCCCAACCTTGCGGCTAAGTGACCAGGCTTTTGACACCTCACAGAGACTAGTATCGGGACTCACAGACCTTAGGTTTCAAAAACTCTCAGATTTTCCGTATACACATAGCTTATAAAATAGAATAGTTAAAGTTTAAAAGCATATTTAAATTTAATAAAAAGAGATCTATTTATTCATTCACACTTAATATTAAACATTTATGCAATTGTAACCCTCGACCTTTTAGAAGGCTGCAACATCGGTTGTGAGCCGGCAAGATGCAGCAAACTTTTATCAGTCTCGGATTTTTATTCTTACTATGGGCTTTTTTAGAAGGCTGTAACATCGGTTGTGAGCCGGCAAGATACAACAAACTTTTATCAGCCCACAGTTTATATTTATTATATTTTTTTATTTTTATCATCATTTTCATTTTTTTTACTGATATAGGGAAGACGTCTTTTTGAAAAATTCAAGTATAAATTTGAACTAAGGCTAAAGTTTTTGCTATATACTACATAAAAATTATTGATTTAAGTTTAATCTCCAAAAATAGCACGTATATTAATCAGGTTAGAAGCTTATGGGAGAAAAAGTGACAAATTACACACATGAGCTCTTAAGATTTCCAAATAATCCTTGTTTAGCATCCAACTCATACTTAACTCTATCATTTTTCGTTCTTCGCGAATATTCGCGAACGCTTAGTCTAAATGTTAAGGAACAAGCTAGAGCTCAACACGCTCGATCGGGTCAAAATTTACTCTTATTCTACCCAGCAGGAAAGTCAAAATTATGACAAAACACTTATTTTATTTTTAAAATTTTTTAAATTTTTTCATTTTTTTTAAAATTTTAGTGGTAAAAACGGGATTACGTGAAAACAACGACTGCAGGCACAATCAAATCGAAGATCCCCCCTATACTAGACTAAACATTGTCCTCAATGTTTTACGAAGGGTCTCTATGTAAATCCTAAGCCATTTATGAAGTATGCTTAAAGATAAACGTTAGTCGATAAGATTAGGATATCGGATTCCCAAAATGAAGCTGAGGATTTGAAGCTCTTGTGATCGAAGGATAAAAACCGCGAGCACGAGAGGCTTCAAAATCCGGGCAATCCTGGACAATACAGCACAAAACATAAAACACGGAAAAGGAAAGAGGCAAGCCTTCTCACAACAACTAAACACTTATTCATTACTACTAAGTTAACACACTACTACTACGGATAAACTAGGATAAGCATGGGGTGCCTCCCACGAAGCGCTTGTTTAGGGTCACTTAGCTTGACTGACTTTGAAAGCTCTAGTTCCCCGATGAGATAGTTCCGGGAGAAGAGAGGTATGAACTCTTTTAGAAGTGAGAATCCCGGGGTTGAAAACTTTTTCCTCATTTTCGGATGGAAACGAGAGTACAGCTCCAAGCCCGGGAACTTCTTTGTGGAACGAAAGTTCATAAAGAGAAAAGAGGAGGATTAAAATCCTCAAGAATTAAAGAAGCATTAGTGGTCTTCTTTACATTCTTATCTGGTGTTGCAAAGTTGATGACTTCAAAGAGGTTCTCATGAATAAGTATACCCGGATTAAATACCTTGTCCTTGTTGTTGGTCGAAGGCAAAGCATCAACCTCGGAAAAATCCTCATAGAAAACCGAGTCACACTCGGGGAAAGGAAGGACATTATTTGATTTAGGAAGATCAAGTTCATCAATCAAGAGTTTAGACTCTTTGATTTTCTCTTCCTTGAAGTCAAATGGATCATTATAAGTATCATCATTAACGGGTTCAAGATCAAAGATATTATCATCATCCCATAATGTTGGGGATGAGTAATAAAGATCATCATCAACATCATCATATAATGGTGGAGATGAATAATCGAGAGCATGTTCATCGGTGAACATCTCGAGAATGGTAACAACAAGATCGTTATCGAGAGAATAGTTTGCTAATGGAGATTGAGTAAGCAAACATTTCACTTCTTTAATAACGTCTTCCGGAGTCATATCATCATTTCCCGATGGAAATGAATCAATAAGAGCGAGTTCATCGGCGAACTCCTCGGGGATAGCTTTAACAAGATCGTCATTTCCCGGTGGAAATGAGTCACTAGCAAGATAAGCTTTGAATTCTTCCTAAATTAATTCACTTTCTTCTAAGGAGATAAGTGTGGGAGAAGGAAAAGTGGTACTGCCACTTAAGAGATTATCATGAGATAGAGGGAGATCTTTTTTAGAATCAAAGTTTATCATTTTCTCAATTACCATGTCTCCCTCCGGATCAAAGATATCATACTTAACTTCCAGTGAAGTTAAGTCGGTATGAGAAGTGAGAGAAGAAGTGGGATTGCCACTTGGGTGATTTGTTTCAAACAAATCTTCACGAATTTCTTCATGTGAAACATTGTAGATATCAATCATGTTGATTGATTCTTGATGAGGTTCGTTTGAATAGCTTGAAGTGTCCTTTCTCATGTTCAAGATTAGTCTTTCATTACCGTCACGGAGAATCATTTCTTCTCCATGAACGTCAATAAAAGCACGAGCGGTCCGTAAGAAAGGTCTTCCCAAGATGAAGGGGACACGAGGATCGCTTTCGTAATCAACAATGACAAAATCAGCGGGGAATGTGAACTTTCCAACCGGAATAAAGACATCTCTTGCAATTCCTTTCGGAGTACAAATATCTCGGTTAGCTAGTTCAAGAGTCATTTGGGTGGGAATAAGCTCAGGTAAACCTAAATCTTTCCATACGGAGAGTGGCATCAAGTTTATGCTAGCACCTAGATCGGCTAGGGCTTTGCACTTGAGCTCATTAAAATCACACGGAATGAGAAATTTCCCAGGGTCACCTAGCTTTTTAGGAAGCTTCTTTAGGATAACCGCGAAGCAATTTTCACTAACGGGTGTATTTGCCAATTCTATAAGCTTCTCCTTATTGGAAAGAAGACTCTTAAGCGTCTTTTGATATTTCGGGATAAGAATTAATGCATCGGCAAGAGTGATATTGATATGAAGTTGTTTAAACATTTGCCAAAATTTGTGAATTTGAACATCATCCTTTTCTTTTTGTTTCTCTTGGTACATTCTAGACGGATAAGGGATATTCGGGTGACGAGGATCCCTTTGATGAATCACAAAATTTCTTTGTTTAGCTTTTTGGACTAGAGGAGGTGGGACCTTGATGGTAAACTCACCATGTTCCGAGTCCGTGAAAGTCTCCTCTACACGTTCATCCTCCTCCGGATTAATGAATGGAGGAGGGATAGGAACGGAAGGTTCATCAAGAACAAGACCACTTCGAGTGGTAATGGCTTTCAATTCACCTTTTGGGTTAGCAACGGTGTTGCTAGGGAGAGATCCCGTACCCGATGAAGAAGCGGTATTCATTTTGATAAAGTTACCTAGCATACTTTTAAGCCTTTGATTCGAAGTAGCCAAGTTGTTCATTTGAGTTTGCATTGAATTGATCTTGTTTTCATTAATCCTAATGTAGTTTGTTAATTCTTGCGGTAAAGCAACCGGAGGTTGGGTATTAGGGGCTTGATAATTTTGAACCTGATTCTGATTATGATTAGCACCCTGGAAAAACTGATTTCTACCCTGATTGTTACTTTGGTTGTTTCCATGATTCCGGTTTTGGTAAGGCTGGACCTGGTTGTTTTGATTTTGACTGCTTCGGTTTTGATTTTGATTCACATTAAACCCTGGTGGTCCGAGATAATTGTCCGAACGATAGCTAAGCAGATTGCGGTTACCTTGAGGCTGGTAGGAATTACCACCTTGATTGTAGGCTCCCACAGCATATACGTTCTGATTTTGGCCAACGGTGGCTGGACAATCATTGTAAGAATGAGGACCACCACAAGTCTCGCAACTCGGTGTTACGACATTAACTTGTTGGTTTGTTTGGAGCATTCTTGTTAAGTTCCTATTCATTTCTTCCATTTGAAGCTTAAGGGACGCTATTTCTGGATTAGAAGAAGTGATAGAACTCGATGACTCATTCCGTTGAGCGGAAGTATCCCAATCATTGTGATGGGTGGTCATATTTTCGATGAGATCATAACACTCTTCGGGGCGCCTTTTCATAAAGGTCCCGCCGGCAGCTGCATTGATGGTATCACGATGCCTTAATGTTAGTCCGTTATAGAAGGTATCTATTTGAGTCACGGGTAACATGTTGTGGTTATGACATCGATCAGTTGAAAGCTTATAACGTTCCCAAGCTTCGAATAACGACTCATCGGGTCTTTGACGGAAATTTGTAATATCATTTCTCAACTTGGTCACCATAAAGGGTGGGAAGTATTTTTCGAGAAATATTTTTGCCATTTGGTCAAAAGAGTTGATAGAATTCCTTGGCAAATGATCAAACCATTCGGCGGCACGATCTTGCAAGGAGTAAGGGAAGAGATGTAGACGAAGGGCGTCATCGGAGACCCCATTCACTTTCATGCTTTGGGTGACATGCAAAAATTTGTCGAGATGCTTGTTGGCATCATCACCCGGTCCGCGAAATGGACACGAATTTTGAACTTGTTGAATCATGTCATTCTTAAGTCCAAAAGTCGTTGCTTGAATTGCAATCGGAGCAATTGGTCCACCTCGACCATCTAAAGACGGTTGGCACAACTCCTCCATAGTCCGGAGGTCGGGAACTGGTAAACCACCTCCTCCGACGGGAGGTGGTCCGGCACCACCGGCTCCATTAGCGGCCATGTTAACTACGGGAGGATTATCAATAGGTTCTTCAAGATTAAAAGGTTCAACAACTACCGGTGGGGCTTGTTGTTGAGGACGGTTTTGATTACGAGATTGAGAACGAGTGCGCATGCACTTAAAATATAAAAAGAAAATTTACACTAATTTTTTTGGTTTTTCAACAATTTTTCACAATCTATTTTAATAACGGACAACGAGATAAGACACTTAAACCTAACATCAACAAGCTTCTCGGTAGCTCTTTAAAAGAATTAACTTTTAAAGGTGAGCCGTACGTCGCGAGTGACACAAAAGGCAAGTTTTTGAATCTTTGGTTTGGGAACTTATTAATGGATAATACTTCAGTTGAAAGTATTATATGTTGGTGTTCTTTTACCAACTTGATGATTTTTATTTCTTGATTAAGGATACTGCTTTTGTATTTTTGGGTTTTTTTATAGATATATACTAAAAAGAAATGAAAAATATTTTTGTATTTTTATATTTTTAATAAACAAAATAACTTCACAAGGGAAGGATCTTCAAAGCACTAATTGTCAAACTTTAAAACGACAAACGCTTTTACACTCCTCCCCGGCAACGGCGCCAAAAATTGATTTCAAACGGATTACACCCTTTATAAATATATAAATATAAATAAATATAAATATATAATAAGGATCAAAATCCACAAAATCAATGAAACCGGAAGTAGTATATGATGTTCCCGGGTCGTAGTCCCAACGAGGAGTGAATTGGAAAGTCGAGAGTCGGTTTGATATTTGATGTTTGAATAGAAAAGATTTGGATTGGATTTCTAAATCTACGGGAAAAATAATGCAATTTATACTAGAAGTGAGAAAGGCACACAAAATTATACTAAAAACGTAAACGAAAATCTAAAAACGACACTTAAAAAAAACTAATTTCTAAAAAATTACCCTAAAATGATTTTTTTTCACTTTTAATAGACTCTAATTAACTAAAAAGTAAGATTAAAGAAAACTAGAACGAAAACGGAGTTGATTTGAGCTTTAAAACACAAAAAACGTGAACGGGAACGAATCTCGTTCTTTAAAAAACGAAATTTTGCAAAAATAACCCTACGAAAGCAAAATTAATTTTCCTAGATGCAAAATGACAAAATAAAATTAAAAAAAAAGAATTATATTTTTTTGACTTTTTTTAAAAAAGTTTAATGAATTAAAAACAGTTTAATAAAGAAAAAATGATAAAAAAATACTAAACAATTTTTGAAAATTCTGAAAAAAATGTGAAAAATACTTTAAACTATTCTGGATTTATGAAAAATAAATGCTGGAAAAGGAGGCTTATAAACAAGCCGGAAATAAGCTCAAAAGAGCTTATATGCAAAACTGGAAAACTAAGGATAAAAGAATAAATGGTGCAAGTAAAACTGGATGAGCTATTGTAGCAAAGTGGTTAGTGTGTGTTTGTGGTGTGTCATGTGTGCAAAGGGGGAGGTCCAGGGTTTGACCCTTGGCCTCTCTCTTTTTATAAAACTTTTTTTTCTTTTTTTTAAACTTATAAATTATGAAAAATTAAGCAACTTTAAAAAAGGAAACTTTTTTTATATCTTAAAACGTTAAAAAAGGGAAATTTTTTTGTAACTTACAAATAAGCACGAATTTAAGCTAAACAAGATGGCAGTATTAACTTTTTATACTTAAATTCTAAGGAATGCTAGATCGTTGGCTTATAGGGGCAAATAAGCAAGTGAAAACATAGTATAAGCTATAGATAGACAATAAAAATATCTATTAAGTCACTAAAGAACGAAAGTAACCATCGAAGAAAGCTAGAATGGCAAATAAGCTAATAGAACTCTATAAACATTAAAATTTACCTCTAAAAGGCAAAATAAGCTGTATATATAGCTTAAATTAAAGACAATGAGCTCAAAATTGGCTTAATCTACTCTAAAAAGCTAAGTATATCCTAATAAGCAGAAATAATAGGCTTAATAAGCTTCAATAAAGAAAAAATAAATTTTTTATTTTTTTTTACTTCAATAGTACTAAATTGGAGTTAGTACTGTTAGGTGGTGAAAAGGCCAAAACGAGCTTTTTTTAGCTTAAAATAAGTCTAGAGGGACTTTTGGCAATCGGCTTATTAGGGGCTTAAAGAGTAGCTTATAGCTTTCTAGAAAGCACAATTAAAACTAGGTTTGTACTATAAATAAGCAAGGATAAAGGGGGTGAGGAAAAAAAACGGGTTTTGCTTAGCACCAGGGCACGTTTTTGGTTTTCTTTCAAGTAACAAATGGCAACAAAAGGCAGGCCAAGGAATAAGCAACTAATAAGCTAAAAACTAAAATAAACTAGTTATAAAACAGAGGAGACTAGCCTCCTTTGAGCTTGTGCACAAAGATCAAGAGCTAAAAACATATTTAATATTGATAAATGGAATTGGAAAGAGGGGCTTTTGAAGTAAAAAAATTGACTTGTAAAAAGTTGACTAGAAAAACACAAGGCAACCCAAAGGAGTTTGACTCTAATACATTTACAGACTATGAAAGACACAAGAGCCACACAAAAAAAGCAATTTAAAAGTCTAAATCACCAAGCCTTATTGGAACTGTTTTTGTAAAAAACAGTTTATAAGGCAATTTAAAGAAATCTTAAAAACCTCTTTTTAGAACCAAAAAAAACTTTGAGAAACAGGATACTAACTCTTGAAAATGCTTGACTAAAGTGACCCAATGACCCATATGGGATTTTAACCCATAATGACCTGTTTTTATCCCTTGACCCAAACACTCCCTTAAAAGAGTTTTAGCAAATTTTAAACTATAAAAAGAGGATTTAAGCTTATACTTTTTATAACCAGGTTAATATTAAGACACACAAATATCTACAAACATGTTTCATCAAGCATTAAGTGACCAAATAAACTAGAACACATGAACAGTTTTAAAAGAATGTAAAAGATGATTTTTGCAAATAACTTCAAATTTCACTAAACATGTAAAAAGGTTACAAGACTTAAAGTAAATCGACAGGATTTAAAATACATAAAAACATTTTAATTAAACTAATCTATATCTCCCCTCCTTGCTCACTCATTTCTGTCTTCTCCTTTATATAGGCTGAGAGGGTCTTTGATTTGTGCTTCTTGTGTTTCTTTGGTGAGGAGAGACTTAAAACTTCATCATGGCCCTTTACTTGCTTTGGCGCCCAAACCGTTTGATCACAGCCCTTGATTGTATTCGCCCAATAAAAAGCTTGAGGATTGCCAACGTGTGTTTGATCCATGTGGGGGTGGGGTTTATGAGAGGGTTTTGGAGTGGAGTAGAGGGTTTTAGTGTTTTGTTGCAGGTTGAGCTTGTAGCAGGGATGTATAGCGATAGGGTTAGGATTATGGCAGGAAGAAGAGGGTTTAGGGTTTATGTTTAAAATGGGGGCAGGGTGAAGGTTTGGTGATATGGCAGAAAAGGTCCCTTATCTTTACATGAGTAGTTGCAAGATAAGTCCTTGTGGTATATAACTTTGAAGGACTTGCCAGATTTGGCCCTCAATTGTTATACATATTGTTACATGCATGGTCATTGTGGTTAAATGAAAGTTAAGGGTTAAGGCAGTTGGGCCAACAGCCATTAAAGTAGACTTGGTCTTAAATTTTGGCAGTTTGAGCCGTGTGAATAACAAAGGGAAATTTGGGCTTCTTGTTTTAAACTTGGGCTTATATTCTTCTTAGTATATACTAATAGGCTTATCCGGCCCATTAGATGGGTTCGGATGGGCCCATTAAGTATTCTTCGGTGTCGAATCCGGTTTTAACCGTTGACTTTTCGGAGTTGACCATTTGGCTTTGTCTTTTCACGCTCTTCCATTCCATGCTTGGTTTTGTCATTTTTGGCTTTGTTTTTCGTCCTTTTGTCGGATATCCGTTTCCTGCACAATATAATTGAAAACATACAAATACAATGTATTTTAGGTACGTTTTTGGTCATTTCAGTCCGGTTTTAAAGGTCAAAGGTATGTGTAATTAAGCACATACCAATATCTTAGGAATGATGTATGTAGGTGTGTATAGATGATAGAAAATTTGGTATGGATTTATTACAAGGGGTGTTTCAAGCCGTGGGCTTCAAAAAGCAAAAAGGAAGAGTTGTTGATTTCTTTTCTAAGTGTTTTGTGTTGTATAAGTTTCTTACCACATGAATACTTGTATATATGAGAGTTAGTTTGTCAAAAATAATGCAATATTGGTCTTAGAGACATAAGGAGGGTCTTAGGGAAGTTGGTCTTGGTCAAAGAAACAAGGTATGGCTAGGTTTAATGGTGTAGAGATGTACAAGTCAAGTTGTATGAAAATTGTGCTCTATGACTCTTATTGTTGTTGTTATGTCATGGGATAGGGGGAGGGTTCTAGAAACCTTTTGTTATAACACATTATCTAGTAAGAATTATACTAGTTACAACTTGTAGTTTTTCATAAAAGATGTTTACTTGCAAGTAATTGTGTATTGTTTTATTTTATAATGTACAAAGTGTAAAGTAATATTAACTTGGGTAAATTTAATAAAACTTTGAGGGTTGGGTACAATCGTGGGTATTTGTTGAAGCATAGATTAATTAACGTGATTTCGGGTATGCCTAAACGTAATTTATCGCGAAACGTATACACTTTACGTATCCGATAAAAATAAAATGAACAAAGATCATAATTATTCTTAAAATAATTATTTAATACTTGATTGATGTAAACGCTTAATTATTTGATGCCCGTTTACATTGAACGCTAATTTTTAGCTACGTGATTTAGCTTTTAACATTTATGATTTAAACAAACGCGTACCAATACAAAGATTCATTGTAGGATTTATCGACGTCGTCATTGACCTTGAAAACACGGGGGTTGGTATTGACTTCCCCCGTTAAACCTAGCCTCTGTCCTCAAGGATTACGATTTTGCAGTACTTGACGAGGTTGCGGTATTGGTGGAGAGGTGTGGGTATTTTCTTCTGATTTGGTCTTCACGTTCCCACGTGAACTCAGGACCTCTCTTGGAGTTCCATCGAACCTTGATTAATGGGATGCGGCTTCGCTTCAACCATTTAACTTCACGGTCCATGATCTCAACGGGTTCCTCAACAAACTAAAGCTTGTCATCAAAATGAAGTCCATCCAACGGAACGGCTAACGGTTCGTCGGCATAGCACTTTTTCAAGTTGGATACATGAAATGTATTGTGAACCCTGCTTAGTTCTTCTGGAAGCTCGAGCTTGTAAGCAACCTCTCCAACTTTCCCTAAAGCCTTGATAAGGTCAACTACCTGGGGTTTAACTTCTCCAATTTGCCAAAACGTATGCCCCTTTCCAAGGCGAAACTTTAAGCATAACTTTATCCCCGACTTGGAATTCCATCGGTTTACGCTTCAGATCGGCGTAACTCTTCTGTCGATCACGAGCGGCTTGCATCCTTTGCTTGATTTGGATGATTTTCTCAGTTGTCTCTTGAATTAGTTTATGGACGAGGATTTGAGGCTTCTCCAATTTGATCCACAAACATGTGAATGCACTTTTGACCATAAGTTCTTCGAATGGTACGGCCTAGATGCTGCGTGTAGCTATTGTTTATATAGAGAATTCAATCTATCGGTAAGTGATTAACCTACCTTTTGAAATCGATCACACAAGCATGCAGCATATCCTTGAGAGTTTTAATGGTCTTCACTTTTTGCCCGTCCTTTGGATGGTAAGATAAGTTACTCAATCCAAATTAGTACCTAAAGCATTCTGAAGTGACCTCAGAAGTTGGATGCGAACCTCGGGTCGCGATCACAAATGATTGAAACAGGTATTCCATGCCTCGTGACAACCTCCTTTAGGTATATTCTTGCAAGTTTATCCATAGGATCAGTCTCTCTCATTGGTGTGAAAATTGCAGACTTAGTGAGTCGGTCAACAATTACCCAAATGGTGTCGTGCCTTGCGACGTCTTAGGAAGCTTTGTGACCAAAATCCCATGTGATGTTATCCCATTTCCATTTAGGTATCTTGGGCTGTACCAACAATCCTGATGGCCTTGATGTTCGGCCTTGACCTTAGCATAGGTCAAACACTTGCTAACATAGGTGGCGATGTCGGCTTTCATATTGGGCCAGCAATATAGCTTCTTCAATATCTTGGTACATCTTTTGGAACCCGGATGAATATAATATTTTGTTTGATAGGTACTCGTGCATGATCACAGTCTGTAAATCGCCATAACAGGGTAAAAAACCAACTCCTGCCATTGAGGCATAGAGTCCATCCGTACGAGGTTCCAACTTTTCCGTCCTAATCGCCTCTGGATTTTTAGCGTTTTCAACCAACATTCCTCTAACATCTTCGCTCTTGATGTTCTCTGGTTTTCGTGCTTCAGTTTAAGCATTCAAGATTTTTTTGGGAAGATCCAAGCCAATAGTCATGACTAAGGCTCGCAACTCTAATGGTTTGATCTCTCTCCTTCCTGCCTTAGGAGCATCAGCAACACGTTTGCCTTTCTCGGGTGAAACGGAATCTCACAAATCGTAATCACTGAGCAACTCCAACCAACGAGTATGCCTCATGTTCACTCTTCTGATTAGAATGTGTTGTTGGCTCTTAAGATCAGTGAACACGATGCACTGGTCCATACAGTAGTGCCTTCCCAAAATCTTGAGAGCGAACACTACTGCTCCAAGTTCTAAATAATGAGTCGTATAATTCTTCTTCATGAATTCTTTAGTTGCGTGGATGCATAAAGCAATTCACCCTTTTCTCTTTGCATTAACACAATGCCCAAACCCTTCTTTGAAGCATCGCAGTATGCGATAAAATCTTCGCTTCCTTCAGGTAAGGCCAGGATTGGTGCACTGCACAACTTCTGCTTTAACAGTTGAAAAGCTGCTTCTTGTTTATCACCCCACTCAAACTTGACCTTCTTCTGAGTGAGCTTGGTCATCGGTTTGGCGATCTTCGAAAACCCTTCAATGAATCTCCGGTAATACCCATCAAGACCTAAAAATTATCGAATCTCCGTTGGTGACTTAGGAGATGCCTAATCTTTAATGGATTCGATCTTGGCGGGATCCACATGAATACCCTTACTATCAATCACGTGACCTAGGAACTGTACTTTAGGAATCCAAAATTCACATTTGGAAAACTTGGCATACAACTCCTCTTTCTTAAGCAATTCTAAGATTAGCTTAAGGTGCTCTTCGTGCTCTTGCTTGTTCTTTGAATATATTAGAATATCGTCAATAAAGACAATCACGAATTTATCCAAATATGGTTTGCACACCCGATTCATAAGGTCCATGAATATGGCAGGTGCGTTTGTCAAACCAAACGGCATAACTTGAAATTCATAATGGCCATCATAAACGTTGGTCCTAAAACGCGGTTTTCGGAAGTCTTTTCTCGAACCTCAGTTTGGTGATAACCCGGCCATAGGTCGATCTTTCGAGTAGACACTCGACCCTCGAGATGTATCAAATAAATTATCAATTCTTGGGAGCGGATAACGGTTCTTCACCGTTAGTTTATTCAATTCCTGGTAATCAATGCACATCCGTAATGATTCGTCCTTCTTCTTGACAAACAAGATCGGAGCTCCCTAGGGTGAGGAACTAGGTCTTATAAAGCCTTTGTCAGATAGTTTTTTTAGTTGCTCTGACAACTCTTTCATTTCATAAGGTGCCAATCGATAAGGCGCCCGAGCTACGGGTGCAGCACCAGGTACCAAATCGATTTGGAATTCCACTTGTCGAGTCGGAGGAAGACCCGGTAAGTCCTCAGGAAAATCTTAAACTATTGGTACATCCTTAAGTCGCTTCTTCTCTGACTTGTCTTCAACCTCATTTGTAGTGACATGTGCCAAAAAGAGTGGACATCCTTTTTAGTTATGTATTTTGTTGTTTTGGAGTCAGGATAATGTGTAAAACGAATCCTCGTGTCCCTGGTTGCTTTCGTCACCGTGAATAATTAATGTTTCATTTCCCCAGGGGATACGAACGATCTTTTCGGCACACACAATGATTGCTTGGTACTATGCCAACCAATCCATCCCAATTATACGTCACCGAATACAAGTTCTATGGGCATTAAATTAATTGTTGATGGGTGTGTTTAGGAGATTAATGTGGCAACCCCTAAGGATAGTGTGTAACCCAATTATTCCTCCCATCAGCTAGTTTGACATCTATAGTGATCTAAGGATGATGGCGTGAATTTTCCATTTGGGAACTAAATATAGTAGACACAAAACTCCTATCGGCACCGTTCAATAATATAAATGCATAGCGGTTGTTGGAAGGAACGTACCGATCACGATTATGGAATTCTTTGTTTGTCCTGCACGTCCACACTACACTTTGGCTGGAGCCCTGTCATTACCAACTTGATTTCCATGGTTTTTGTTGTTCTTCAGCTTTGGGCATTCCCTCTTGTAGTGTCCTTGAACTCCACACTCGAAGCAAGTAGGTTTCTGGCCTGAACCAGTGCCCCTCTAATTGTTAGCATTGTTGGCATTTCCCGCACTCTACTAGTCACGAGCAAAATGGCCACTTAGTTGCATTTGTGGCGCATTTTGGATTCATGACCGTCGTGGTGATAGTTGACATATTTGCGCATAGGGGTTTAGATCCCCCGTATGGCTTCCTTTCACCAGTCCCTGCAGTATAGAGCACATGCCAGTGTTCTACCTCTTATTTTGTTGTTGTTGGTTTTGATTGTTTCGGGAAGTGTTTTCAAAAACAAAAAACCTTTTTCTTCCTTTTGTTCTCAGCCTGTCTTTCAGCAATAGTGATGACTTTCTTATCCATCAGTTCAGTGGCCATTTCAACAGCCTCTTGCATGGTTTTCGGTTTTGATGCTACAATGTTTCCATGGATCATGTCGGGTATAATTCCACCGAGTACACGTTCAATCTTGTCAGACTTCCTCGGAAATATCCTAACACACAGCGTAGTGCTTGTTCTGGAAACGTTGGTTTGTACCCTATCACATCAGTACCTTCACTTTCAAATTCCACAATTCAGCCTCAAGCTTCTTCATCTCGTTCCTCGGACAGTACTTGTCAGTCATCTTCTTTTTCAGATCGGCCCAAGTCATTGCATATGCAACATCATGACTGACAGTCATAACATGGGAATTCCACCATGTTAGAGCACCTGCTAGAAGAGTACAAGTGGAAAACTTAACCTGATTTTCCACAGGGCAGTTGCTTATGCGGAAAACAGTCTCCATCCTTTCAAACCATTGAGTTAATTCAACAACTCCCTCAGTGCCTTTGAAATATAGAGGTTTGCACTTCATAAAGTCTTGGTAAGTGCACTCTCGAGCAACGCGTTCAGTCCTTCTGCCACCCGTTCCCGAAGTGTGGCTGTCATCGCCATTCCTGTTTGCATCACGTGCTGCCAAAGCGGCAGTGACACCTTGGTCAATCATTGCCTGAAGTTGGGCATTAGTGACCGATGTGGTGGTGGTTGCTGTTGGGGCTGGGGTTGTTGTGACCGGTGTTGACCTTGTGGCTCGTTTTGGTGCCATTTTCTTCAATCACAAGAAAATACAATACCCGTTAGATTTCATAAAATCATAACCATGACATGACATATACATGATAAATAAAGTGAGATCACATCACACAGTGAAATATACAACTGAATTGTAATCAACAATGATATAACCAAATCGACATTCATTCATAAACAAATTCGATTACAAACGTGACATAATACAACCATTCCATATA
Organism: Tanacetum coccineum; assembly: GCA_026074375.1. NCBI lineage: Eukaryota > Viridiplantae > Streptophyta > Magnoliopsida > Asterales > Asteraceae > Tanacetum > Tanacetum coccineum. The sequence goes on from BQNB010015885.1 coordinate 50,176, forward strand.
TAAATTGGAAAACATACATGAATGGTCTAAATACAAAATGATCATAATGCTTAGGTTACAAAATAAACATAACAACCTAAAGCCTTACTAGCCGGGATTAAACCCATAATACTTAGTAGGCTATATACAAAATGACTAGCCATAACATGATCTAATCTATGAACTGCTACCAGCCTCCTCTGGCAGCTCTGGCTGTGCAGGACTGTGGAGTCTGTTAGGACCCCTTAGATCGTTATTAAGACTCATCTAGGATAATAGAAACATCAAACATTAACAATTATGCAGCGGAATAACAATAACAAGAACAATGATGTTTAACCTGGTTTTCTTATTCAAACGTTTTCCCTATTACCCTAACTATAACTTTGGGCTACTAACTACTACATAGACATCTATAATATGTCTATTACTAACTAACTACTAACTATGGTGTACACACATACACCTTTACTATTCGACTCTCATCAGTGGACTATGCAATGGATGATACAAACTAACATGCCTAGACCTCCTTTTATAGCACAAAGAGTCTAAGGCTTACATGGAAACTAATAAAGATAATTAATAAGTAAATCATTCTAATAATTATCTTTATCTTTGACCATATTTTCAGAATCTTCCAATTCTTATCTTTTGAATACTTTATTAATTACGACTTTTGTCCTTCTTGTTTCCATCTTGTTTCATTCTTATATTTATTTTGTCTCATCAAATCAATAATCCCAACAATCTTCCCCTATTTGATGATGACAAAACAAACAAAGTCGCGCACAAACTTCCCTTAATTAGAGAAGTTGAGATGTAATCATCTCCTTGAATGAAACAAAATCTTCAATGCTTCCCCTTGATTTAAGATCTCCTTGAACATGTCACTACACATAAATAAGTTGCAAATCAATAAACCTATAATCTTCTTCCCCTTTTTGTAATCATCTAATAGGGGTCTTCTGTAGATATGCAACTTCTAAACACTTCCCCTCAATAATCTCGATATGTTTACCATCTCTTGAAACCCATATGTTTACCATCTCTTGAAACCCATATGTTTACCATCTCTTGAATCTCGAACTCTGTAGGCTCTATGTAGTTATTACTGATGAAGAAAACTAAGTATAACGAATTTGATGAAGAAGTAAAATCTCCCAAACTTGTGTCTTATGTCTTGCACTATCCATGAGACGTCGAACTTATAAATAAATCTGTGAAATATAAGTAGACCGCAACCTCTTGACAAAATCCTCATCTTCTATGAGACATATACTAAGTGATAGCAAATGTGAGCATTGAGCACCATAAGAAAAATCACACACCTTTGCTAGATTTGTCAAGTCTTCGTCAACACCATTTAAGCACGAACAAGTTATCTTCAAACGTTGTAAGCCGTTTAAGATATAATAAGAACACGCACCTGTGAAACTCAACTACAACATCAAATAAGCAATATTCAATTGTCTTCGTAATCACCTCTTCAATAAATCCAAGACGAGCCATAAAATCAATAATAATAAACTGTTGTGAGAAACAGTTCCATCCGAGATCCAAACGCGTCTGTTGTGCAACATCGGACAAAGCTAGCAGTACTAATTAACAACAAGCAGTACTAACTAGCAGTTGAAACTGTTTTAACATTCTAACAGTTTTAACTTAACACTGCTCTCATTATTTTCAACCCAAGCAGTACTAACCGGAATTCGATTCCAAACAGTAGTAATCTTAAACATGTAGTAGAATCCAGCAGCACAAACAAACAATGAGCAGTATTAACTTTCTATAAACCCAATGCTAGCAGCACTTATTTCCATTACGCCCAACAGCAGTAGTTACAAACTGCTTCTATTTCAAGCAGTACTAAATTCAAGGCGAGCAGTAGTAAATTACCTTGGCAGTACAAACATCCATGAAGCCAGCAATATTAACAAAAACAAGCAGCAGTACTAACTTTCCAAAACTAGCAGTACTAATCGAGCAGTACTAATAAACATGACCAGTACTAACCTTCAACACCATTGGCAGTACTAATAATATACGAACAGTACTAAGCTTCTTTTGAGCCCAAAAATCAGTACCAACTGCTAACCTGCTGATAACCATGCATTCATAAACAAACTGTTTTTAAACGCCAGTAGTATTAACACACTTTCAATACCATGCCAACAGTTAGTTCACGATATTCATTCAATCTCTTCACAGCAGCAGTAAACACAAAAGCCATCTTGATCAAACAGCAGTACTAATTTATATTGGCAGTATTAACTGCTATCAACCCTAGCAGTATTAACATTATTGTTTCTGCTATTAATATAAAACACACCTGCTTATTCTATTGTTGAACAACGATCACCAATACAGCATGCGTCTATACCCACTAAACAAATCCAAAACCATAACCTGCTGCTCCTTTAATCTGTTGCGCAAATCATACAGCAGCTTCCAATGTCGCACATAATTATGAACCATCAGATCCAAAACTTTTTGACCATATTAGGGTTTAATGAAAAACCCTAGTTTTCACCATCTCGACTTTCATCAATAGCACGACATCAACAAACCTTGTAGATCCTAGATCAAGAGCCACGAGGCTCTGATACCAATTGTGGAGTCTGTTAGGACCCCTTAGATCGTTATTAAGACTCATCTAGGATAATAGAAACATCAAAGATTAACAATTATGCAGCGGAATAACAATAACAAGAACAATGATGTTTAACAAGGTTTTCTTATTCAAACGTTTTCCCTATTACCCCAACTATAACTTTGGGCTACTAACTACTACATAGACATCTATAATATGTCTATTACTAACTAACTACTAACTATGGTGTACACACACACACCTTTACTATTCGACTATCATCAGTGGACTATGCAATGGATGATACAAACTAACATGCCTAGACCTCCTTTTATAGCACAAGGAGTCTAAGGATTACATGGAAACTAATAAAGATAATTAATAAGTAAATCATTCTAATACTTATCTTTATCTTTGACCATATCTTCAGAATCTTCCAATTCTTATCTTTTGAAGACTTCATTAATTATGACTTTGGTCCTTCTTGTTTCCATCTTGTTTCATTCTTATATTTATTTTGTCTCATCAAATCAATAATCCTAACAAGGACCTCCAGCGGGTCCCTACTGTCCCTGTAGTGCGGTAACCTGTCCCTGTAGTGTTGTGACCTGTCCATGTAATGCTACCACCTGTCCTTGTAGGGCTGTCACCTGCCCCTGCAAGGTGGTCACTTATCCCAGTAGTGGAGTCACCTCTCTCTGTAGAGACTGCATAATTGTCAATGTCTGTATAAGATGTTGCTGTCGGGTACTATCAGTTGTCCTTAACTCTCTCATCTCTGCAGATCTCCTATGGTCTGCCTTCAGCGTCTCTAAAGTCACAGCCTGTTTCCTACGATCAGCATCATGTAACTCTCTAATCTCTGACATCTGACCCAGTACGGTAGTGCGCAGAGACATAACCTCTCTGCGGGCAAGATCACTCGCATCAATCGATCGCCTCCAAGCCTCTCAAGACAATCTAGCCTTGTCTCCATCTGATAACGTATATATGCATGTGCTCGTCTGTGTCTAAACAACATATTGAGCCGACCAGCCAATAACTATCTCTGACTTTGCTCATCGTCTAACCTCGTATAAACCTCATCCATGTCCTGCCTAACCCTAGTCTCAAATGCTGTCATATGTCGACCCAACTCCGTGTCAGTACTAACTGGTACCCCCTGAAGGGTCTCAACTATCTCGTCCCACAAGTCGGTGATCCCATATCTAATCTCTCTCTCCAGATCACGCTTGATCTCCCTATCCATAGTAGCTACAAAGCTATAGTCTGCTCTAAGACCTCCAGCTGGTCTAGCAGCAGCATATGAGCTCTCTCCTACCTCGTATCCAGGAACAAGAGCGATACCTAACCTCTTCCGAGGTGGTAAGATAACCTCGGGTTTGTCCTCCCTACGACTAGCAAAGGGTAGTAGCAATGGTGGTGATGAAGTAGGAACTGATATGGGCAAGGGTGGTGGTATCCCTAATGATGGTGCATTTGGTCTGGTGGGGGAGAGTATGAAGGGTGGTGGTAATGGTAGAGAATGGGAAGTAGATGCAGCCTCAGCTCTCATCCGAATCATAGCAGCTCAATAGCCCAATAAATGAATGGGGCTTAGGAGGTGGTGCTGGTGATAACACGGGTGAGGGTGGTGATAGTGGTAGTGATGGAGAAGGTATTTGGGGAAGTGGTGAAGACCATATGGAGAGTGGTGATGATGGTGGAGTAGATATAGCGAGAAGTCTAGCAACCTCTGCATCAGACCATACTGGTGTAGGTACTGGAGCTGGAATAGAAATCCTAGCTGTCACACGATATGCAAGGTGTGGTGGTGATGTGGCCGCAGACTCATTAGTCACGAACGGCTTTGTCTCCTCTGCAGATGGGGCCTGATCAGTAGCTGGTAAAGCAACAACAATAGAGTCGGCAGAAGCTAGGTGCTCCTCCTCCTCCTCATCATCGGCCTCAATGTCCATATCATCATCCTCATCATCCTCTGATGACCCCTCCTCGTCATCGTCGTCATCTCCTCCATCGGCAGGATAATCGACAGGATCCCCCTCGGGGTCCTCATTGTCATCCTCCTCCAGGCCCGCCTCAAGATTAGACTCTGGGACATAGTTAGGTAACTGAGTAGTGGGTGAGGCATCCTCAGCATATGGCTGATCCTCAGCAACAATCTCATCATCAGCGTGCTCTGGGCTAGGAACATAATCTGGCGAAGGTGGTGCCTACTCTGGCTCCTCAAGGCCAGGCACGTAATCTGGAGAGGGTGGGGCCTGAAGAGCGGCCTCCATGTATGGGTCCTCTAGCATCTTAGGCAGCTCAAGATACTCGTGATCATCGGCTCTCGGTGATCCTGTGTCTGATAAATCCTCAAATGGGCTGGAAACCTCCGTGTATGTAACCCCCGATTCATCCGAATCTAACATGACTGAATCTGAAAATTTAAAATAGCTTATATTAGTATTTAATATAAGACTCTTATAGTAATATACATTTATATCATAACATGTATATCAATTATGAATGCATCTAGTCCAACCAACTAATGCAACAAGTAGTGTATGCATGAATGTATGCACATATGTATGTCCCTTGTAAAACCCCTTTGTATGAATTCGATGTTTGAAAATGGTTATAGTCCAGCAAAACATTTGACCTGGTTCTCTATAACCTTGGCTCTTGATACCAATCTGTAACACCCCTAAATAGGGTCGCACCGGAATAAGGGTCCGGGGCGTGTTACATCATAGATCAATAACACATGATGTATATAGAACGACCAAAAAGTCGTTTAAAACTGTTACATTGGATTTAACAAAGTAATTATTACCTAATCCGAAGCTTCACTTGTCCACTTGTTCAAAATACAAATATTTCTAGCCCATATAGTTATACAAAATGTAATGCGACAAAATCTTTAATGCATGATATCCAAATCAAAACTACCAATATATCCCTTACACCTTGTGTTTACTGATCCCTTGAAAAACATTGCTTTAAAACGTCAACAATAATGTTGGTGAATTTATAGGTTTGATAAAGCATATATTGTAGGACCACAAGATTTCCCAAGTGTATGATAACGCAACAGATGCAGACATCATATAAATGTAATTACGTTGCCCTAAGCTCATGACACTGAAGCTCGACATAAATGAATACCATATAAATGGCCTACATTGCCCGTGATGATGTTCTAACCCGCAACATCCTATGTTCGACATGGTATACGTTCGTTTGCCCAGTGATAGCTAATCACCCGAATGGGGATGTCAATCCCAATAGATCTATTCATATCATTCGCGCTCACAATCCAGTAACTGACAGTTCATGATAATGGGCTCAACTAGGGTTATCGCTACTTAGGCAACACGTAATCATAATATGAAACTTAACCACTTGTGTCCAGTTATAAAACATTGCATGTTTCTCACCCCAAAAACTTATAAAACAAATCATGTAAAATGTGGGGCTATGAACTCACCTTGAGTGAGCGAATAACAAGTATATCACAGATAATGCGTCACGTAAATCGTCAGATGCAACCTATTTAAATTAAGGTCGTATAAGTACTAATCACATTGGGTAATTACTACCATGCATAATTCTATATAGCTAATCACCATCTAATTGTTTTGGAAAAATTGTGTTTAATAAGTTAAAACGTTTATAATTACCGTTGTAGTAAAACTGGCGTAACTTTCGCGTTTTAAGCCCGATTTTGACGTTTCTTATGCCCACGCTTTCGTATTAGGACGAGTTATCATAATTTGACATTTTCATATTTTTGATCCTCTGATGAACAGTACTTTTTACTGTTCACACCAGTTATAAAGTTATTTTTATAGTTTTAGTTATCGTAAAACCCGTAAACGTCGTATTTTATTCGTTATAGCTCCGTTTTTAGCGATTATTTTGAGCACGTTCTCGTAATTGAAAGTTCTAATGATTTATGAGGTTTACAAAAATAAAAGTTTCTGTCATGAATAGTAACTTTTATAAAAATAGTTTTATAAAAGTATTAATTGTCGTAAACTCGCGAAATTCATAACTCATTCGTTATTAATTGAAAATTTTCGTTTCTTATCATTTTGGAATCCTAAAAATATATGTAATTTGTTAAAAATACTAAACTTGCTGTTTTATATAATTTTTATAAATTGTTTTATAAAAATTCTTTTATAAATCCGTTTATTTATCGTATAACTTGTTTTTACCGTAACTTTTTCGTTATTTATCTGTTTTTCAAGTTTCTTAGCTTTTTGGAATCGTCATGAGACGTATTATTTTATAAAAATATAAAATGGGCAGGTAGTATGTCGAATTAAAACAGAAAGTTAGATGCCTTTCTTGATTCCATATGTAAACTTTGTTTTTATACTTTTCAACTTTTGTAACTTTACCATAAGTCTTTTATACTATATATATATTATGTGTCTTACATATAATAAGGTCCATTAGTCCATCATTGTCCTCATATGTCCAAATTACCAAGATTAACAAGTTTATCAAGTTGATTATACACATTTACTTGTAGCTTTTCATGTAAATCGTTAAAAACCTTAATCTTTCATTAACACTTTTTAGGCTTAACCAAGGTTGTTCATCACTTATACTTCCATTATAAACTTATTTTAGTGTTCATATAACATCACTAAAAGTCCATAAACAAGATTAACATGTCATTTGCATTACTTTTAATTGTAACATATTAAGTAAACTTTTATAACCCTAATTTGTATTTATCCATTTTACACCAAAACAACATGGTACAATCCTTTTACATCCATTTTAACATGATCTTATTAACATCATAACATGTTTAAAAGTGAACAAATCCATAACTACAAGTAAGAATCCCTTTTACCTGTTAAAAGTCCTAAATGGTGATTTTTCCATATAAAACATCATATGCATATAAATCATGAAAATGAAAAGATAAAGGTTTTAGATAACCTTAGTGATGAATGATGATGATGAGAAATATGTACTAAATCCTTGTTTAGCCTTTAAACCCAAGCTAGCAAGCTATGAAAACCCTAATTCAATATGAAACCCTAATCTTGATTTCTTGCTTCAACACTTGCAAACCTTTAACCAATACTTGGAACAACTTAGGACATCTTATATATGATATGAGAATGTGTAAATAAGTGATAGAAAATTTTTGTATGGATAGTTTATAGGGGCGGGGGGGTTGAGCCGTGGCCTAATAAGGAGAGAAAAGGAGAGATTTTTCTCTTTTACACCAAGTGTTCTTGTTATCTATGTGTTTATGCATGTATACTAGTATATATGGTAAGTATTAGTCAAAAAGATTGCAATAGTTGGTCAAGAACATAGTTCATGGCCTTAAGGAAGACTTATGGTCAAATGAGACAAGGTATGGCTAGTTTTAATAAGTTAAGAGATGTACAAGCCAAGTTGTATGTAAATTGTGCTCTATGACTCTTATTGTTGTTGTTGTGCCGTGGGATAGGGGGGGGGAAGGGTTCTAGTTACAACTAGTTACAACTTGTAGTTTTTCATAAAAGATGTTTACTTGCAAGTATTTGTGTATTATTTTATTTTATAATGTACAAAGTGTAAAGTAATATTAACTTGGGTAAATTTAATAAAACTTTGAGTGTTGGGTACAATCGTGGGTATTTGTTGAAGCATAGAAAAGTTTTGGTGGTTCCGGGAATGCCTAAACGCAATTTATCGCGAAACGTATACACTTTACGTATCCGATAAAAATAAAATAAACAAAGACCATAATTATTCTCAAAATAATTATTTAATACTTGATTGATGTAAACGCTTAATTGTTTGATGCCCGTTTACATTGAATGCTAATTTTTAGCCTACGCGATTTAGCTTAACATTTACGATTTAAAACAAACGCGTGCAATACAAAGATGAATAGTAGATTTATCGACGTCGTCAATGACTTGAAAACACAGGGTGTTATAAAACTGACTGTAGATGTGTGGTTGTCCATCCAGCGGATCCTGAGTCATGCCACCCGCCCTAGGCCGAATGGCTTCCGCCTTGGGACCTATAGCATAGCTGGTCAAGCCTCTATAGGTTCAATAGGCTAAATATTGCTTTCTGAAGCAGATATCATACTATCACGCCTAGCTTTTGAACTTGCTTGGTTACTAGCTCGTTAAGTATTGTTTTGCTTCCCTTTTTATATAACTGCCGACTACGTTCGGTTAGCATCACCGGCTTCGTTCGGCTTGTAATAAGTACTTTGTAATGTAATCCACTCTTTAGTACGCAGGTTTTTTTGTCATTGCTTGTTTGTAATGTTTATACGTTTGTATCTAGCACTTTAGCATAGGTTTATGCCCCAAAATGCCTTATGTTTGCTCATGTTATATGTTTTTTGTAAGATCTAGATTATTATGTCTGGACTAACTCATATACTAGAGCAAATTTTTATTAGCTATGTTCGTACACATTACAGGTTGCTCGTATTTCCTTTCCCATTAATTGTTACATGTTCTCTCCAAGATGTTGTTGTTCATCGGAGTTGTTTGCCCAGAAGGAGGGGATCACTGTGTCTCCTCATTCGGCCTTATGCTAAAGTTTTTGTGGTTAACTTAGACTTCCCATATGTGTTTAATCTTTATGGGGTAAGTGTGTTCCTTTATCGCTATCCGGAGGTAGCGAGCCATCCGAAGCTTACCATGCTTCGTGTTTGTATCATTGTTATTTGTCCAATAGAATTTGACTTTATCATGCTAAGGTAAAAATCAAATACTTAGATATAAAAATAGAAGGGCCCTCCGAAGTGAGCTAGCACTTTGAAAATGGCTACCTCAGATGGGTTACATAATGCTATTAGATATATGTTATGATTACAAGTTCCTTTAATTGCTCCCACTAACTTCCCAATTGTAGTTTAGCTTTGCACTTGGTACATTGCTCGTTACTTTTCCCTTCTCGCTGCTGCTTGTCTCTTCCACCGATGCTCTTGTTTTGATACCCACTGATACTTCCTGATTAAGACATTTCAACTGTATGGTTGCCAATTCTGTTAACACCTCTGCTTTGAAGTTTAAAATTTTTGGAAGGTGTATGATCCGGAACCTGTGGAATGGGGTTGTTGCATTCATAATTTCTTTCTTATACTTCCTCTCTTGTTCTATTGCTACCGTATGGTTACCTTCTGTCTAAGCAACCAACTTTGGTAAATCCATGAAGACATGCATGTCTTTCATACCTTTGCTTACATAGACGAATAGCCCTCCTAATAGTGCTTCACAATCAATGGCATAATCGGATGTGTTAAATTTCAAGCGAATGGCATACGAATGCATCCTTTCCTTAGGAATAACTAGGATTATCCCCACACCCGAACCTTCTTCGATTGTTTCTTTGCCCAAGTATAACCTCCAGGCCCTTGGTGTTGGGGTAGATTTTTCCTGAAGCTCCTTGTTTAGGTTTAACGTTCCCCCTTCATTTGCATCTAGTGTTTCCTGTACTTGTTCTCCTTGACCGAAGAACTTCTTCACTACTAATCATTCAACCTCCTTTCTTGGGATGTTCGAGATGTCATATGTCCGTATCTCGATGGCCTATTTTACTAATCACCCTTCTTTTTCAGAAAGTTTTAGTATTTCCTCCATTGGTACATCGGTTACCACCTTAACCTCATGTTTTCTAAAGATTTACCTCAGGGATCTTGTCGTATTAACGCCTGTACCATCTTTTCCATTGGGGTGTAGAATATTTCCATTCCTTGTAGCGGTTGGCTCACATATGAGACATGTATTTGGATTCCTTCCCTTTCTACTAAAAGCACAGAACTTATCATCCTATCTTTATGGCATAGACACAACATCAGAATTTCACCTTCCTTTGGAACAGCCAATGTTTGCAATTTGTTCAATTTCCTTTTTATCCTTTGGAGGGCTTCTTCGGCTTCATTCGTCCAGCCAGATCCTTCTGTTGTCTTGAATCTCACCCGGACCTTGCGAATGGGGTACTGTAACTCCGCCATTTTTGGGATAAATTTGCTAATGGCTGCTAGTTATAAGAACAAATTTCGCATTTGATTTGGGATTTTTGGGGTGGGGTTTAGAATGATTGCATGTACTTTCTCTGGGTCTGCTCTTACTCCTTCCTTTGTTAACATATAGCCGAGAAACCTTCCTTCCTTTACTTCGAACGAGGACATGACCGGATCAATCTTGATGTTTACTCTTTTCAACTTTCTTAGTGTTTCTTCAACATCTTGAACTAGGTCCAGGTCACTTTTGCTTTTTATTACTATTTCTTCCAAGTATATTTCAACGTTCCGTCCTCTTTGATCGGCTAAGACCTTCTCCATCATCCTCTGAAGTGTAGCCGCTGAGGTTTTTAATACTTTCGGCATATGGGTGAAACAGTATACTCCTTCCTCCATATGAAACCTGGTCTTTTCTTTGTCATCCTCTGTCATTCTTATTTGGCTGTATTCCTTCAGAAGTCGTAGGAAACATTTATACGGATATCCCATTATCGATGCTAGCCTTCCTCTTCCTCCGAAAAGGGGTACATGTCCTTGGCACATACTTTGTTGAGGCTGGAGTAATCCACTTGCATCTTCCAGGTTCCATTTGCTAGCTTAATAGGTATCGTGTTGGCGATCCATTCGGGGCGTTGAACCTTCCTAATTAGTCCTTCCTTTAGCTAATGGAATACTTTTTCTTTCAATGCTAGTCTTCCTTCTGGTGCCATGGGTCATCTCTTAGGGGACATTGGCTCGGAAAGGGGTATATCTTTAGCTGATGCTCCATGACGAATCGTGGAACAGCTGTCCTTTCTGATCCGGCCCATGCGAATACTTCCTTGTTTTCTTGCAAGACGTCTGTCAGTAATTGTTTGCAACCGGCCGTCAAAGTGGTTCCCATCGTTACGTGTCAGTTCGGACATTCATGGTTAACGATGCATAATTCCTCTGTATCTTCCTTGTCCCATGTTTTTACCAGCGATACCAGACCAAAATTAAGTCCTCGTCTAGAGCTGTTATTTGTTCTTAGTATTACTTATTCTTTTATCCTGGACATTTATTCTTCATGTTGACACCACTGTACCTCCTTCCATGAGCCTTGTACCCTTTCTAGCTGTCGGCATTCCCATAGAGCCTCCCTACTGGTTTCCATTGTTACAATTCATTGGTTAGTAGGGAATTTGATCATAGAATGAATGGTTGAACCTACCGCCCCGAGGCTTCTCATTCCGGTTCTTCCTATTATGACATTGTATGGCGAGTGACATTTTATTATCGCAAACTCCATTAGCACCATTTTATTTCTTCCTGCCCTTCCCATAGTTACTCAAAGATCTATTATTCCTAGAGGATGATACGTTTCTCTGAAAAACCTACCATCGGAACTCTGCATCTTCTGAGTCTTGACCTAATGTTGACATTAAGGTTTTTAAAGCAATGCTCATACATAATTTCTATTGAACTTCCACTGTCGACAAGGATCCTTCAGACTTGATTACCCTCAATTATTCCTTCTAATATGATAGGTTCGTCCGTTAACTGATTCTGGGGGATCGCAGGGAAGGTGAGCTCGTCCGTTAGACCAGACCTTCTTTCTTTAAAAGGCCTCTTATGATTTCCTCCTTCCCTTATCATGTTTATGACCTTTGCATTGTTTCTTCCTTGGCTTCCATTCCTTTGATTGGTCCGGCATATATCTTTCACCAGATGGGTCAACTTTCTCGAAGCCACAACTTCCTCTATTTGCTTTTTTAACTGATAGCAGTCTTTAGTGTTGTGACCCCTGTCCCCGTGGTAGTCATAAAATTTGTTCAAGTTTTGTTTCTCAAGGAGTTCGGATTAAAGGTGGCGGTTCTGGGAAGCTCACAATTTCCATGGCAGAAGATCTCTTCCGGGGTCTTGATAGAGTGGGGTTGAAAGTATCGTTTTTGAGTATGAAGGAGTGTATACCCCCCATGTTTCTTCGTGCATCTCCAGGCCGCCTTCTATTTCTAGCTTTTCGGAAATCCAATCCGTCCATGTTGGACGAATATACCCTTTGTCCCCTTGAGAAGGACGGACCATTCTACTGACCCAACGACCGCTTCTCCTCTAATGAAGGCCCTAACTCTTTCGAACATTTCGTCCACCGCCTTGGGTATTTTGTCCTTGAGCTTCTTGGCTAGTTTCAGATGACCATGCCAATGCATAAAAGCTGAGATAAGTAGAACCAGAAGAACTCCCTTTATGTGTGAACTTTCGGATTTAAACCGATCCATAAAAGCTTGCAAGCCCTTATTCTGTCTCCTCTTGATGCCGTGAATTTCTGTAGGGTCTTTAGCATACCTCTTGATATGTGTGAAAACACATATCCATTTTATATCAAAATATACCCCAATAAAGATAAAAAAACATAATAAAAATGGCAAAGATATGCTTGTTTTTTTGTTTTGTATGTGCAGGTATGGATAAAGCAAAAACCATAAGAAAACGATTAAAACCAGGCAAAAACGAACACAAGAACGGAAGATCACACAAAAAGCCGGGAGGAAGCTATCGAAGTCAAACCCTGGTCAACCCTCAGTCAACCCTTGGTCAAAAACACTAAAGGACAAAATCCCAAAGTTACAATTCAGTCCCTCATTTATAAACCACTTCACAAAAAAATCCCTAAAACCTAACCCCGTTATCTTTTATTAATAAAAAGATAACGGGCGTTATCCCTTATAACAAATAAACCAAAGCCTGTTACCAAATCCAAGCCCAAAACCCACCATACCCGGCCCAAACCCAAGTCAAAGGAAATAAACCTGGGTCAAACAAACTCAAACACACCTTTTATAAGTTAAAAAAAGGGGCGGGAGATACAGTTTTTACTGTTCATCTCCTTCCCCAATTAACCAAAGGGTTAAAATCATAGGGCTTTTCACAATTAAGGGGCAGAAAAGACAATTCAAGGGGTTAAGTACATGGTGGCAGAGTTTATACCATATATCATGCGCCCTCTTGGTCAATTCCATCAAGGGAATGGCACGTCGGACTGAAGAAAGCACAAAGGAATGTGAGATTTTGCACTAGAAGTACTCACACAAGAAACACAACAGTCTGACTACGGATGGACTACGTTGGCAATCCGTGTGTCCCAACCTAATCCAAAGGCTAATACAATGATCCAATGATTAGGGGAATGTACGGCTATGATTAAGAGGAGCGTCTAACTGACAAGGATCTAAGAAGGGATCAGAGTTGCTATAAAATAGACATACATCTCACACACAGAGAGGAGGACGAGTCTAGCTTTTAATTTTTAGTTAAAATGTATTTTCAGCTTTCAGTAGAGTAATGTTCAAACTTATTGTAATTTCTTTTTTTAAAAAAAGTATTGTAATCATTTTCAGTTATTAATAAAATCATTCTATTTTGTTTAATCTGTTTTTTACTACAAGCTCTTATCACTCTCAATTATATAAGCTACTATGTCAAAAGCTTTTAATAAGCTCTTATAAGCTCTCACAAGTCTATAAGCTTGTGATTGAGCTAATTGTTCATTTAATCTACTTAAACATCCAAAATCAGCTTAAATTATTTTAGAATATTGGACATATAAGCTAAATGGCAGGTAAGCTAGCTAAAAGATGACTCCCATGGACTTTTTACTAGCTTATCCATAAGGATACGCTAGAGCTAGTAGATAAGCTCATTTGAGCCTTTGTGCCTTTGTCTTGCTAAGGCAACTTGTAAGTTCTTTATTTAATTTCCTTATCTTAAAATTTCTTAGTTAGATATGCTTATTTGCTTATTGCTTGCTTATTATGCTTTCTAGATAGTCTATATTTGTTATTGTCACAATCTAAAATTGATATTTGTTCATTAGGAATCTTAGATCTTATGTTTCCATAAACTGTCTTAATTTTCACTTAAAAACCAAAAAAAGTAGCTTACTTTTAGATTCTTAATTCGTAGCTTAATTGATTTGGATTTATGTTTTGTTTAAGCTTGTTATAAGCTAATTAAGAACTGGTACTCTTTAAGTTTTGTTAGCTAGATTTCAGTTAGTCAAGTTTTATTTAAATACTGCCATACTTAAGGAGTGTTTTGGTTTGTGAATTTTGACCTCTAAAGTCAAAATGCAGTGATTAGATTATTTGAGCTAGTTTATAATCAACTTTAAATATAGTTAAAGAGATTTTTAGAGTTAGGTTTAAAATCAAGAAAGTTAGGCTAATTCAATCTCCTGCACCAGGGAGTTTAGTTTTCAAAAAGCTAAATAGAGAATTTTGGATCCAAGCTCCTGTGAGCTTGGATCTTATTTGTGTGTTGTTTAAACACACTCATTGAGTGTGTCTAGTGCAGGATTGACATACTTGGTCACCTGCATTTGTGTTTTGCACCTTTGCAAATTGCACTAGCAGTAGTAACAGTAGTTACTACTGCTGTCCCTTTTCATTTGAATTCTTAAGTTAGTTTAACTAGGTTTTAGATTTTAAAATTGAGTAAGCTTTTAGTTTACATGAAGGATAAGATAGTTTAAAACCTGTTTTTCATTTCTAGCTTAATCTCTAGGTTTAATTTGCTTTTAAAGTTCATAAAAAACCTCAAAAAGCCAAAAACAGTAGTAACTAGAAATTAGCTTTTAAATTTAGATTTCGAGCTTTTAGAATTTGTTTTTATGATTTTGAGTCATAGCATATAAGTAGATAGATAAGTCTTCAAAAGCTTAGAGTCTGAATTAGCTTATTGAGTTCTATAGCTTATTAAGTTTTTAAGCTTTGAGTTTTTCTTTGCTGAGTTTGCCTCCTAGATCATAGAATTTAGATAGTTAAATGTGTTATTTGGATTATTAGCTTATCAAAAGTAGATTCTCCTCATCATAAGCTTCTTAACAACTTTTGTTTTACAAATTGAGCTTATCATGAATTGTGTACAAGCATTTAGTCTAAATAAGGTTGTTAATAAGGCCCTGCAAAAAGGGCACTTTCCCGTTAACAACTTATTAAAAAAGCATTTTTGAGGAGCTTAAATTGAATTTCAGCTTATAGTCATTTATTAAAGGTTTGCTCAAAAGATGTCTTCTTCTATAACTTTTCCTTTCTTTTAAGTTTTTCATAAAAACCCAAAAAAAAAGGAAGTGGAAGTCGGGGGTGAGCAAGGCTCGAACTCCCGACCTCAACACCTTAACCTTTATAACACACACCCACTCCTTACCGATGTGCCCTTGGGTCTTTTTCATAAGACCTTTGCACACTTTAATTCTTATAGTCATTTTAGCAAATAAGCTTATTAAGCTGTCAAAGCTTATTTCACGGCTTATTTTATAAGCTGTGACATCGGGCTTATTTTTCCTAGGATTTAGATAGTTTAATCTATTTTTTGTCATTTTTCTAGAATTTTTAGAGTTCATTTAGTTTTTTTTTTATCATTTATTTTCATGAAAAACTTTAAAAAATCATAAAAAAATAGAAAAATAATCAAAAAAATAAAAATCTTTTTTAGAAAATTTTATTTTATCATTAAGAACGTAGGAAAATTAGTTTGACTCTCGTGGGTTTATTTTTGAAACAATTTTTAAGCTTTTAAGGGCTCAGGTTTTCAATTCCCGTTATTTCGTATTTGTGATTCATTCAAATTAATCGTTAAGCTTTCAAATTTTGCAAATGCCCTTTATTTTTTACTCATAGAATAGATAATAATTCAAAATCTCGGTTAAAGATGCTTATTAGGTTTATTTGTCAGTTTGCCTATTTACCTTCCGCGTATTTAGTTATTAATTGTTATAATTTGTTTATTTTAATTTTTAAAAGTAGATAATCAAATCAATCTTTGTCTTCAATTCAAATCATTGTCCGAACATCAAACGTGGTTTCAATTTCACAAATCGTTGGGGGATAACGACCCGGGAATCATACTTCCCGGTTTATATACGTATTATATTATATATATTTGTGAAGATTTTCCTTTTTACCTTTGTCCTCAATGGTAAATTGGTAATTTTCCATCTCATATTATATATTTTTATAATTACGCATATATAGATTCTAACGAATCAATTTTTTGTCGCCGCTGCCAGGGATTTGTGATTAAGATTCTCTCGTTTGAAGTTTGTTGATCGTGTTTTGGAGAACCTTTCGTTTTCGAAAGTTACGCTTTTAAGAAAATCAAAAATAAAAAAAATTAAAAAATAAAAAGTAAAAAATATTTTTCTTTTCTTTTTAGTATAAGTAGAAGATTAAAAACAAAAATACAAAAATATTTGCTCTTTTCTAGTTAATTTGTGAATTTAAAATTTACAAAGTTGGTAAACGAACACCAACAAATAATGCCTTCAATTGAGGTATTATCAATAATAAGTTCCCAACTCGAATTAAAGATTTAAAAACTTACCATATGTGTCACTTATGAGATACGGCTCACCTTAAAAAGTAAAAAATTTAAGAGTTACCGTGAAGTAAGTTTGATTATTTGGTTCAAGTTGTCTTTCTCGTTGTCCGTTAAAATTAGATTGTGAATAACCTCTTGAAAAAAACCAAAAATATTTTTCTTATTATTTTTAATAGTGCATGCGCACTAGACGTTCTAATTATCCTAATAATTCAAACGTCACAATTCCAAGACGTCGGAGAAGACAAGTTTCTAACATAGTCGAACCCGAGATTCGAACTATTGTTGCACCAATGGCAGAACGTACCATGGAGGAGCTACTCCGTGCCCCCACGGAAGGGTACGGAGAAGCTATTGTTTTACCAGAAATCAATGCCGATCATTTTGAGATTAAGACGAATTTGCTTCAGTTGGTTCAAGCTAACCCGTTTAACGGTCGTGAGAATGAGAATCCTCATGCTCATATTAATAGTTTCAAGAGAATTACCTCGACTTTACGATTTAGGAATGTGCCTAACGATGTGATTAAGCTTATGATGTTTCCATATTCGCTCGAGGGAGCCGCTAAAACTTGGTACGAGAAAGAACCACCAAATTCAATCTTGACTTGGGAGGATCTCGTTACCAAGTTCGTTAACCAATTTTTCCCTCCTTCGAAAACCACTCACTTAAAGAATGAAATTTCTCGATTTACACAAAAATTTGAGGAAACTTTTAGTGAAGCATGGGAACGATTTAAGGAGTTGCTTAGAGCATGTCCCCATCACGGATTTACGGAGTTAACTCAAGTTGATACCTTTTACAACGGTTTAAACGAGAATGAACAAGACTCCTTAAATGTCGCGGCGGGTGGAAATCTTTTGAGTAAAACAACTAGAGAGGCTTTAAACATAATTGAGAATAAATCAAAAGTTCAGTATTCACGAAATAAACCAAATGCTTCTAGGATGAATGCTACTTCTAGTA